>PISW01014777.1:0-19651 GCA_004023785.1 Mungos mungo | reverse complement strand
AGAAAAACAAAACTGGAGATATCTCAATTCCAGATTTCAAGCTATGTTACAATGCTGTAGTCATCTAAACATTATGATACTGGCACAAATATTGACCCATAGATCAATGAAAAAGAATAGAAAACCCAGAAAAGGATCCACAGCTAGATGGCCAACTCATATTCAACAAACCATATCAAAGAATATCAACGGTAAGAAAGACAGTGTTTTCAACAAAACATGTTGAGAAAACTGCGTGGTGACATGCAGAAGAATGAAAATGAGGCACTTTCTTACACCGTAAAGAAAAATAAATTCAAAATGGATGAATTACCTAAATGTGAGATAGGAAACCATATGAATCTCACAAGAGAACACAGACAGCAGCCTCTTTGACTCTCACTGGAGCAACTTTTCACCAGACATGTTACTAGAGACAAGAAAAACAAAAGCAAAATTGAACTTTCAGGACTTCATCAAGATAAAAGTCTAATCCACAGGGAAGGAAACAATCAATAAACGTAAAGGCAGACTACAGAATGGGAGAAGGTATTTGGAAATGATATATTTGATAAAGTTTTATAAAACTTATAAAACTCAGCACCCAAAAAACAAATAATTTAATTAGGAAATGGGCAAAAACATAAATAGACACTCTCCAAAGTAGACAACCAGGTGGCTAACAGACACATGAAAATATGCTCAACACCACTCATCCTCAGGTAAACGCAAATCAAAACCATGATGAGATACCGCCTCACACTTGTTACAATAACTAAAATTAACAACAAAGGAATTAAAGATTTGGGCAAGGATGTGAACAAAGGGGCGCTCACTCGCACTGTTGGTGGGAATGGTAACTGTTGCAGCCACTGTGGAGAGCAAAATGTAGGTTCCTCAAATAAGTAATAAGAGACCTAACCTGCAATCCAGCATTTACACTGTTAGGTATTTAGCCAATGGAACAAAAATACAAATTCAATGGGGGATATGCACCCTGATGTTTATAGCATCATTATGAACAAAAGGCAAACCAGACAGAGAGCCCAAATGTCCACTTATTGATGAATGGATACCATATGCAAAAGAATGAAACTGAAACTTTATCTTAGAGTTTCAGTTCAAGATGGAAATATAGGAAGACTCTAAACTCTCCTCCAGAAAATACAGCAAATGACACCTATTAATAGAAGAATTTCTCATGAATAGGAACTGCGGGCTGACTGGACAGCTATTGAAAAAAGAAAGAACAGCAAGAGAATAGTAAGAGAGATGGAGACATGCTAACAAAAGGAAATCCTACCTCAAAAGTGGTGAACAGCCATGTGGAGGGATAGTGCTGAGGGACCAGGAACAAATCCTGCCCTTGGGCACAGAAAAGAAGAAAACTCATGGGTTAAAAAGCAGCTAGCATATAAAAGAGATGATTTTAGAATACAGTCAAATGGTGGGAAAGCTGCAGGAAAGTTCTCCTGGTCAGAAGGATCAGGGAACAGCATTGTTTATATTCCCACTCCACTTTAGAAGTCTAGACCAGAGCAGAGTCCAGACTCCATAATGGGAAGAGCAGGTCATCTCAATGAGTTTGTGACCTCAGGAAGCCCAGTTTCCACAAGCCCACAGAAGCCCTAGATGTCCTGGGGCACAGGAAAAAAATCCATGGTTCAAAAGGGCTGAGGAACTGTGAGAACATTTTCTCCCCCTCCCCCTTGAAAGTGCATCTGGAATAAAGTCCAAAGCAGAGTGAGCTTGCAACCTTAGCAAGACCAGGGTCAACAAGCTTGTGCTAGCCACCCTGTGCTACTGGGACACAGAAAACAAGCCACAATATTGTGTTTTTTTTTTTAAATGCTATTTATTTTTTCTTATTTGTATTTGTCTTCTCTTGTTTCTTTTTGTTGTTGTCTTTCTTTCAAGTTCTTTTTCCTTTTTTTGTTCTTTATTGTTTTTTTCTTTTCTTTTTAAGTGGTTTCTTCTTTTCCTTAGTTTATGTTTTCCTTTCAAATTTACTATGTTTTTCTCTTTGTGGAAAACCAAAGTTTAAAAGAATAACTAGAACATATAACCACAGCTCCAGTCATCCAGCAAACGATATCAAGCATACACAGTCTGCACAGGGAATAATATACATAAAACCACTCCTTAAACTTTAGAAGTAGCCATTTCCCCAAATCCATAGGAAAAAAAATAGAAAGGCAACAAAATAGGATACACACATTTATTAGTGTGTTCTTCTATTTCCTTCATAAACGTCTATTCTGCAGTTCATGGTGTTTCAACAGTTTAAATTCTATTATTGCTATTTTATTCTCTTTGATGCAATTATAAATGAATTTTTTCTTAATTGTCGTTCTGTTACTTTACTAGTATATAAACTGCAACATTTATTTGAGTATTGATGTTATATCTTGCAACTTTATGAATTCATTAATTAGTTCTACTAAATTAGTGCAGTCTTTAGGGTTTTTTATACATAATGTCATTCTGTTGGCTAATATTCATTGTTTTACTACTTGCTTCCATAACTTGGGAATCTTATTTCTTTTTTCCTAGGTTCTCTGGCTTAGACTTCTAATACTACATATAATAAAATGTCATGACATAGCTCATCCTTATCCTGTTCCTGATTTTAGAGGAAATCTCTCATCTTTTCACCTCTTAATATAATGCTAGCTGTGATCTTGACATAGGTGACTTTTATTATGCTGAGACATATTTCCTCTATACTCACTTTTTGAAAATTTTTATTATAAATGGGTCTTGTATTTTGTCAAAAGCTTTTACTGCAACTATTGAGATGATCATATGTTATTTTTTTTTATTTTTCATTTTGGTAATGTCACTTATCACATTGACTGACTTGCAGAAAGCCCAGGGCCGGATGGATTCCCAGGGAAATTCTACCAGACGTTTATGGCAGAGTTAACGTCGATCCTTCTTAAGCTATTCCAAAAAATAGAAATGGAAGGAAGACTACCAGACTCATTCTACGAAGCATATATCACTTTGATTCCCAAGCCAGGCAGAGACCCAACAAAAAAAGAGAACTACAGTCCAATATCCTTAATGAATACCGATGCAAAAATAATCAACAAGAAACTAGCAAATCGATTTCAACAGCATATAAAAAGTATTATCCATTATGATCAAGTGGGATTCATTCCTGGGTTCCAAGGCTGGTTCAATATTCACAAATCCATTACTGTGCTACATCATATTAACAAAAAAAGGAAAAAATAATATGATCTTGTCAACAGATGCGGAAAAAGCATTTGACAAAATACAACATCTCTACTTCATAAAAACCCTTGAGAAAGTCGATATAGAAGGAACTTACTTAAACATCATAAAAGCCATTTACAAAAAAGCCCACAGCCAATGTTATCCTCAATGTGGAAAAACTGAGAGCTTTCCCCCTGAAATCAGGGACACGACAGGGATGTCCACTCTCACCACTGTTGTTTAACATAGTGTTGGAAGTCTTAGCATCAGCAATCAGACAACAAAAGGAAATAAAAGGCATCAGATCGGCAAAGAAGAAGTCAACCTTTCCCTTTTCATAGATGACATGATACTCTACATGGAAAACCTGGCAGACTCCACCAGAAGCCTTCTAGAACTGATCAATGAATTCAGTAAAGTTGCAGGGTACAAAGTCAATGTACAGAAATCAGTCGCATTCTTATACATCAAAAATGAAGCAACAGAAAGAGAAAGCAAGAAACAGATCCCCAAGAAGATGTGGTATATATATACAATGAAGTACTATATGGCAATGAGAAAGAATGATATATGGCCATTTGTAGGAAAGTGGATGGACCTTGAGGGTGTCATGCTAAGCTAAATAAGTCAGGCAGAGAAGGACAGATACCATATGTTTGCATTCATAGGTCTAACAGGACAGACCTGGCAGGGGACCATGGGGAGAGGAAGGGGGAAAAAGAGTGGGGATGAGTGAGGGACACAGATCAAGGGAGACTACTGAATACTGGAGACGAACCATGGACTGAGGGGGGAGGGGGACGCGGGGAGGGGGTGATGGTCATGGTAGGGGGCACTTGCGGGGAGAAGCACTCGGTGTTATATGGAAACTAATTTGACAATAAACTATTTAAAAAAAAGTAAAAAAAAAAAAAAGAAACAGATCCCATTCACAATTGCATGAAAAACCATAAAATACCTAGGAATAAACCTAACCAAAGATGTAGAAGACCTGTATGCTGAAGACTATAGAAGTCTTATGAAGGAAATTGAAGAAGACACAAAGAAATGGAAAAACATTCCGTGCTCATGGATCAGAAGAATAAACATTGTTAAAATGTCATTATTACCCAAAGCAATTTACACATTCAATGCAGTCCCCATGAAAGTTGCACCAGCATTCTTCTGAAAGCTAGAACAAACTATCTTAAAATTCATATGGAACCACACAAAACCCCAAATAGCCAAAGTCATATTGAAGAAGAATACAAAAACAGGGGGCATCACAATCCCAGACTTTAGCCTCTACTACAAAGCTGTCATCATCAAGACAGTATGGTATTGGCTCAAAAACAAACGCATGGACCAATGGAATAGAATAGAGAATCCAGAACTGGACCCACAAATGTATGGCCAATTAATTTTTGACAAAGCAGGAAAGAGTATCCAATGGAAAAAAGACCCTTCAACAGGTGGTGTTGGGAGAACTGGACAGCAACATGTAGAAGAATGAAGTTAAACCACTTTTTTACACCATTCACAAAAATAAACTCAAAATGGATAAAAGATCTGAATGTGAGACAGGAAACCCTCAAAACCCTCAAGGAGAAAGCTGGAAAAAACCTCCTTGACCTCAAACGCAGCAATTTCTTCCTCAACACATCTTCAAAGGCAAGGGAATCGAGAACAAAAATGAACTACTGGGACCTCAACACGATAAAAAGTTTCTGCAAGGCAAAGGAAACAACCAAAAAACTAACAGGCAACTGACATAATGGGAAAAGATAGAGGCAAATGGCATATCAGATAAAGGGCTAGTATCTAAAATATACAAGGAGCTCACTAAACTCCATACAGGAAAAATGAATAATCCAGTGAAGAAATGGGCAGAAGACCTGAATAGACATTTCTCCAAAGAGGACATCCAGATGGCCAACAGGCACATGAAACGATGCTCAGCGTCACTCATCATCAGGGAAATTCAAATCAAAACCACACTGAGATACCACCTCACACCAGTCAGAGTGCCTAAAATGAACAAATCAAGACACTATAGATGCTGGCAAGGGTGTGGAGAAAGTGCACCCTCCCACACTATTGGTGGGAATGTAAACTGGTGCAGCCACTCTGGAAAACAGTGTGGAAACTCCTCAAAAAACTATCGATAGAACTCCCCTATGACCAGCAATATCACTGCTAGGGATTTACCCAAAGGATACAGAAGTGCTGATGCATAGGAACACATGTACCCCAATGTTCATAGCGGCACTTTCGACAATAGCCAAATCATGGAAAGAGCCGAAATGTCCATCACCTGATGAATGGATCAAGAAGATGTGGTATAATTATACAATGGAGTATTACATGGCAATGAGAAAGAATTAAATCTGGCTATTTGTAGGAAAGTGGATGGACCTCGAGCATGTCATGCTAAGTGAAATAAGTCAGGCAGAGAAGGATAGATACCATATGTTTGCACTCATAGGTCTAACAGGAGAATAGGAGAAACCTAACAGAGGACCATAGGGAGAGGAAGGGGGAAAGAGCTGGGGAGAGGGAGGGACACAAATCATGAAAGACTCTTGAATACTGAAAAGGAACCATGGACTGAGGGGGTGGGGGAGGGAGGGATGGGGGTGATGGTCATGGTGGGGGGCCCTTGTGGGGATAATCACTGGGTGTATTGTGGAAACCAATTTGAAAATAAACTATTAAAAATGAAAAAAATAAAAATAAAAATTAAAAGAAGTTCAGCCATCTCTTATCTCTGGAGTAAACCCCACCCACTCATGGTATATTATTTTTCTAATGTATATTTGGTGATTTTTCTAATATCTTCTAATGAAATTGGTTTGCTCATATCATGTTCAGAGTTTTGAACCTGTATTAATCAGAGATATTGTCCTGCAATTTGATTGTCTTGTGGTAGACTTGCCAGTTTTGGTATCGATATAATTCCGTCCTCCTGAAATAAATTTGGAAGTGTTTCCTCCTCTTGAATATTTTGGAGACTTCAAGAAGGATTGGTATTAATTCTTCTTTATGTGTTTGGTAAAATTCACCAGGAAAGCCTTTTCATCTGGACTTTTATTTGTTGGGACGTTGTGGTTATTGATTCAATGTCTTTATTAGTAATTATTTTCTTCAAATTTTCTAGTTCATTTTTTTTAATTTTTTCAATTTATATTTTGGCACTGTGTAGTTTATTTTTTGTTGTTTCTAACTTTCACTTATATTACAGTTAATTAACACACACTGTAAAGTTAGTTTCTGGTGCACAATAAAATAATTCAACACCTCCATACGACACCCCGTGCTCATCACAACAAGTGCACTCCTTCATCCCAATTGCTTATTTAATACATACCCATTCCCATCTCCCTTCTGGTAATTACCAGTTTGTTCTCTACAGTTCAGATATGTTTCTTGGTTTGCCTCTCTCTCTCTTTTTTCTATTTGCTCATTTGTTTTCTTTCTTAGTTTCCACATACGAGTGAAATCATACGGTATTTGTCTTTCTCTGACTGACTTATTTTGTCTAGCATAAGGCATAATGCTCTCTAGTTCCATCTATGTCATTACAAATGGCTAGATTTCATTCCTTTTTAGGTCTTTGTAATATTGCATTATATATATATATCTCATATCTTATCAATTTTTCTGTCAGTGGACACGGGCTGCTTTCATATCTTAGCAATTGTCAGTAAGGCTGCTATAAATATCAGGGAACATGTATCCCTTTGAATTAGTGTTTTCATATATTTGGGTAAGTACCCAGTAATGTGATTACTGGGTCATTTGGTAGCTCCATTTTTATCTTTTTGAGGAACCTTCACGATATCTTCTATAGTTGCTGCTCCAGTTTACATTTCCTCAACAGTGCATGAGTGTTCCTTTTCTCCAAATTCTTGCCAACACATGTTGTTTCTTGTATTTTTTGTTTTAGTCACTGTGACAGGTAAGAGGTGAAATCTCGTTGTAGTTTTGATTTTCATTACCCTAGTTATTAGTAATGATAAATATTTTTTCCATGTGTCTGTTGGCCTGTTGTATGTCTTCTTACAGAAAATATATATTCAGGTACTCTCCCATTTAAAAAAAATAGTGTTCATTTATTCTTGAGAGAAAGAGACAGACAGATAGACAAAGCATGATCAGGGGAGGGGCAGAACAAGAGAAGGACAAAGAATTTGAAGCAGGATCCAGGCTCTGAGCTGTCAGCATGGAGTCCAATGCAGAGCTCAAACCCACAAGCTCTGAGATCCTGGCCTGAGGCAAAGATGAATACCTAAGCAATCAAACCATTCAGGAACCCCTGGTACTCTGCCCACTTTTAAATGGAATCATTTGTTTTTTGTTTGTGATTTTGTTTTGTTTTGTTTTTGGTATTGAGTTCTATGAGTTATTTCTAATTTTGGATATGAATTCCTTATCTGATGTATCATTTATATGTATATTTTCCCCTTGAGTTAGTTGTGCTTTTATTTTATTGACTATTTCCTTTTCAAAAAACAATTTTGTTATAGTCACAATATTTTACTTTTGGTTTTGTTTCCCTTGCTTCAGGAGACATATATTGAAATCTGTTAATTATTAATCAGTGAAATTAATTATTAGCTGGTCCATTCAGAGCTTTGCTTAAGATGTTAACTGATAGTTATCATTATCTCTAATATACACATGTGTGGTAGACATATTTTCACAACTTGAACTTGGGATCAATAATCTAGCAATCACTTGTTACCCCAAGCAACTGGAACTTCCTGGGAGGCTAACATCCATATAGAAGGAAGAGTCAGTCCTTCTAAAACTATGGAAAACAAACTTCCGTAGTTACAATTTTAAAACAATAATACCTTATTTTCTCCTTTACATTATAACTTTATGACATTTATGTTCATTGCACTACAAAATCATACTGTAATTAAAGTGTAATTACTAACATTTGAGAAACTGTTTGAAAATAATGCATGGTGTCTTCTATCTTCTCTCAGAAAATGTACAGTATCCATGAGTAAATTGGTGTATAAGAGAAAGGCTTTCTCTAGAGCATAGTATCACCAAGTTTTAGTCTAGTGCAAAGATGACAGAATTAACTTTAACCTAAATACATTTTTTCACAGTGAAAAGGCCATTTACTTAACTCTGAGTTCATGCTTATTAGCAAATATTGATTTGGACACTACTACCTAATGGCCTCAAACAAAGTATTCAACCTGTTGGTGCCTTAGTTTCCTTCTCTGTAAAGGGGAGAAAATAAAATTTCCTGCCTTATAATCAACAGTACTATAATGTACACTTAACAATTGTTAAAAGGTTGATCTCATGGTAGATGTTCTTATCACAATGAAATAAATTTAACCACCATCACCACAACAGCAACAAAAATATCTGCCTCAAGACGTTTAAGAGGTTTAAATAAGTTAATACATGTAACATCATTAGGACAGTGACTGACACATAATGTAAAATCAACAAAAAATAAATAAAATATGCTATAAAAATAAAAAGCAGAATATTTGTGAGAAACGATGCAATTTTCTCCACCTAATCCATGTTGTTTTACTACTAAATTTGATAACACTTTAAGTCACAGTATTTCATGTCTTTTGGAAAGTGCAGGAACACTGAGGGCTTGTTTTTGTTGGTTAAAAATACTTGTCTGGCAGGTTGCTGGTGGAATCATGGCACAAACACACAAATATATTTTGATATTTTCACGTTGTAAACTACTTAAGTACACAGATTCTTAGGTAGCATTGTAAGCAAGTGCATATGAGTTCAAGAAACTCTTTTTCCATTTGTGGTTTATATTCTAGATACAAAAATAACTGAAGCACCAAATTTACTCTATGTCTAGTAATTATGAATATCAGGTATTATGTATGATTTGACGAAGATTTTCTAACTCCATAGTTTTGTAAATCATTACTAGTATAATCTATGGAAATTTTTATTTTGAACACTTTATTTAAAAATAATCATTTTTATCTCATTTATCTTTTTAAGATATAGCAAAAAATCTATTTTTGAAAAATGTCATTCAATAGCACATTTTGTTTTGTTTGGCTACGTTTTGATTCTCATATCTACAGTGTCTACAGTATTTTAAATGGGAAAATCAAGTGAATGTGTTATTATAGTCCAAATCAAAAAGGGAACATGTATACCACTCAATTATTTTGGAATTAAAGTCTGTACATATGAATGTATTTCCCTTGACAGCAACAAAGAAATTGTAAACAAACTTTCTAACACTATTACCACAAATACTGCAAGATCTTTATTTTACAGACATGAGAGAAACTGAGTGTGTCAAGAAAAAAGGAATGTCTACACTTGAAACTAGTTGATAATTCGCAAGTTGCCACAGCTAATTGGAAACTGTACACATGCAACCAAGTTTCTGGTTTTATGGAATATATTTTACAAGACCCTGCTTATGTCTTAAAGCCCACAATTCCAAATGGAATGGTCCATTCCACTTAGACCAACACTATTTCGCTCATTGTCTTCACACAACTGGTCTCCAGACCTCCAGTATTGCTCTTCTCCAGTAGATTCCCTCTAATTTCACTGTTCTAAAACTCACGTCTCATCATTTTACTATCATTTGTAAATAGCCGGGTCACAAAAGGACAAGAGTTGAGGCTATAAAATGAACCCAGAAAGGAGATGCCATTGGAACATTTCTCTCCTACTTGGTCAACTATTTGAACTTTTTTTTTCCCTTTTTTATTTTTTTAACATATGCAATTATTTTCCATCATTTACACTACAGTAGTTACAATTACACTCCAAACAGAAAAGCAAAGTAAAATATCAAAACCCCAACTTCTATTTCATGTAATTAGACTTATACAGAAATTAGAAGGTTATGTAATGACTAGTTAATCACCTAATTTCACAGCTATTTGAAGTGGCGATCGTTATATAGCAGCTTATCTATGATACATTCAAGATACATGATACAATTTATTACTTGCCCATAAGCTAAAACACAGCCTGCTTAATACCTTTCCTTAAATTCCACCTCTATACTACAATATACTTGAGGTCCATGCAAAAAAGTAGCTACCTTTTATGTAGGAAATGGATGATTAAGTCTTTGGTGCTGTAAAAGCAACTTCATTTAAACATAACCACCCCCACCACCAAAAAAAGAAGAGGGAAAAAAAAGTAACGAAAATAATAAGGGAAAAACCCAAGACGCACTTCCTAGGGGAAAAAAAAACAAAAAACAAACAAAACAAACAAACAAACAAACAAAAAACCAGCATGTAATTTCTGTCCTTGAAGGAATGTATTAAATAAGCAAACACCACCAACAAGCAAAACAAGTACTACAATGTAAAAGCATTAAAAAAAAAAAGACAACCCTCTCACATGCATAAATGAAAGATTGCACGCAAAGAACTCACATCTTTTCAAGCTTCACTTGAACTTTGATCATAGTGATCCTTTTCTGTGGCATCATGGACTTGAGGAAGATCTCTTTCCCAGCCTCCTGTAGTCATGTGAAGGTATCATCTAGTCACCATTCAGCAGTGAGCTCCAGGGCCTCTATTCAGCCTCTTTGGTTGAACTCATATGTCATGGGTAGAACTGGTGTGTCATTATGAGATGTACCTTTTCCACATGTGAATCAAACCGATTTATGTATTTTATTACAACTATTTGCAAAAACTACAGTTGTGGATCAAATTCCCTTGAGGAAGTTTATATTTGTTATCTATACGTGAAAGTCACATTGCTACTATTTTTGTTACAATATAGCATAAGATATGTGTTCTAAGTGAAAGATTGAATGTTTGATGGACTTGCTCTGCTTGTTTGTATGATAAATTACATACTCCAAATCTCAGCTCGAGTACCAACCACCTTATGCTGGGAAGCTTCTCTAAGCCCTCCTTCTTGGAGTAAATATTTTTCCCACAGTACCTTCTACCACAACATGCTAATTATTTTAGAGAGGTAATAACCACTAGATATCTTCAGGAACCCAAAATGTAAACTTATCCTAATTAAATTCAGCCCAACAACTGGACTGTGTCATAAAGATGGGCCATGATAACACGAGCATGATTTCTAAGATTTGTCACTTAGATGACCACCGTGGAATAAGGACAACTTTTTAAAATAGACAAAAGTCTGATACCTTATATGTTATTTTTAAATAATTCCAAATTTACAAAAAATTAGTATGAAAAATAGTAATAGTACAATTAGTATGAATATTAATAATAGTATAATAAAACATTAATATACCTTTTGCCTAGATTCATCTACTAACTAATAATTCACCTACTATACTCCATTTGCTTTATCATCTCTCTGTTCATCCTCTGTCTCTCTCATCAGTTGCACACATTATGATCTTTGTTTTTAAATATTTGATTTTGTATTTCCAAACAACATTCATGTTTCCCCATGGAATCAAAGTGCAGTTATCAACTTAAGAAAAATGTAACATGAATGTAATGCAATTGTACAAATGTGTATTTTTTTAATGTTTATTTATTTTTGATAGAGAGAGAGACACATAGTGTGAGCAGGGGAGGATCAGAGAGAGGGAGACATAGAATCCGAAGCAAGCTCCAGGCTCTGAGCTGTCAGCACAGTTCCTGATGTGAGCCTCAAATTCGCGAACTGTGAGATCATGACCTAAGGTGAAGTCGGCCGCTTAACTAACTGTGCCACCCAGGTGCCACATATAATTGTAGAAATATTTGAATGCAGAAGTATAAAAATGAGGAACTTTCCAGTATAGGGAAATTATTCCTCCGAAAGGGATTAAAACGTGATGACTCACCATGGTATGAGAATTTGAGGAAAAATATTGGCATAGGATTCTAGTTTTAATTTATAGAGTGAAAAAAAAAACCCAGTAGTACAAACATTTCCTTCTTCCTAGTTTACTGAGAGACAGACCTCACATTCAACATTTTTTTAAGAGCCCTTGTGACATCCTTATTCCTAAGACTATAAATTAAAGGGTTTAGAACAGGAGTGAGTATGGTGTAAAAGACAGACACAATCATGTCCTTCTCCGAGGTGTGGTAGGATTTGGGGAGCATGTAGGTGTAGACAGCAGCCCCATAGAAGAGGATGACCACAGTCATGTGGGAAGAACAAGTGGCAAAGGCCTTCTTCCGCCCCTCTGCTGAGTTCATCCTGTGGATGGTGAAGAGAATGAAAGAATAGGAGCTTGAAACGATCGTCATGGGAATAAGGAGCATGAGAACACAGCAAAAGTACATGAGTGTCTCATAGAGGGAAGTGTCTGAGCAGGAAAGCTTCATTACAGCAGGGACCTCACAGAAGAAGTGGTGGATCTCCCTGGATCTGCAGAAAGGGAAGGTCATGGTGATGGGTGTGAGCATAAATCCATCCACAGATCCCAGCAACCAGCAGGAAGACACCAAGATGAGACACACCCTATGGTTCATGAGGATAGGATAACGGAGTGGATGGCAGATGGCCACATAGCGATCATAGGCCATAGCTGCTAGAAGGAAAAACTCTGAACCTCCGAGTGTCAAATAGAGAAACATCTGCATCCCACATTCAGGGGCTGAGATCTTATTCACACCCATGACCTGATCCATGAGCATCTTGGGCACAGTGACGCAAATGTACATCACATCCATGAGAGACAACTGGGTGATAAAAAAGTACATAGGGTTATGAAGGTAAGCATCACAGTATATCAAAAGGATCAGGATGATGTTTCCAGACAAGGCCATCAGGAAAGCCACAAAAATGACCACACAGAGGAGAGCTGGGTACTTGGATTGACTGAAGAGTCCCACTAGGTCAAAATCTGATCGTCCAGTATGGTTGTGCACCCAAGTGGTGGTCTCCATTGGATTTCACCTGGATCACCAAGGAGAACTATGGAGTTAATAGATCAATAATGAGATATGACCACCTGAAATAAATGTTCAGTGAGCATGTTTGTGTGTGTAAATGTTTACAAATGGCAACCCAGTGTACTAGTAAGAGGATGTTCCAGGGACTAATGTATTTTAGGATTAAAAACTCACCTGTAATTGAACACATTTAATTGAATTATAAGAATTCACAACTGTGATTCAAAAATATTTGTTCCCCCCAAAAATAACAAAAATACTATTCAAAAAGATATATACACTTCTAGTTTTTTTCTTCAAATCTACATGGGAACTTTATTTTTTCAAGTTTTCTTTAAATTCCAGTTAGTTAACATACAGTGTAATATTAGTTCCAGGTGCACAATACAGGGATTCAATACTTCCATACAACAAGTGCACTCTTTCATCCCCATAATTTATTTAGCCCATCCCTTTGGTAACCATCAGTTACTTCTCTGTAGTAAGAGTCTGTTTCTTGGTTTCTCTCTGTCTTGTTTTATCTTTGCTCATTTTTTTTTCATTATTAAATTCCACACCTTGGTGAAATGATATGGTATTTGTCCTCTTTGACTGATGTATTTTGCTTAACATAAAACTCTGTAGCTCCCACTATGTCATTGCAACCGGCAAGATTTCATTCTTTTTTGTGACTAATATTGCATTATAAATTTATATATTCACCCTTATGCTTATGGTAGTATTATTTACAATAGCCAAGATACAGAAATAACTTGAGTGTCCATCAATATGCAAATGGATAGTTTAAGAGTGATTATGTGTATGTGTATGCCCGCATAACACACACAATGGAATATTATGCAGTTATGAAATCCATAAGATTGTTCACCTTCTGAGAACATGACCGGCCTAGATGGTATTATGTTGAGTGAAATAAGTCAGGCTGTGAAAGACAAATACCACATGATGTAACTCCCATATGTAGAATGTAAAAATACAAATAAACAAAAACAACAAAAAAGCAGAGTCAGACCTATAAATACAAAGAAGTGACTGATGACTGCCAGAGAAGAAACTGATGGATCAATGACAAAATTGGTGAAGAATAGGATATACTAGCTTCTTGTTATGGAATAAATAAGTCAACAGGAATAATGTATAGCATAAAAAATATAGTCCATGACATTGTATTTTTTCCTTCAGTTTTTTATTTTTTCCTTCATCCATTTTCATTTATTATTGTTTTACATTTTTAGTATAGTTGAAATTTATCCCTTAATTTCAGCTGTATAAGTTAATGATTTAGTGAGTTATACATTATGCTATCTTCACTATAAATATAGCTACTGTCTTTCCCATTACATTGGTATTACAAAATAATTTAGTGTATTCCTTATGCTCTCCTTTTTTATTTCTGTGACTTATTATTCCATAATTGGTGGCCTGAATTTCTCTCTCCCCTCCAGCCATTTTACCCCATTCTCCACCACTCTTGATATTGTTGTTTGGTGACAGATGGTGGCTACACTCATTGTGAGAACATCATAACTTTTTTAAGGTTTATTTTATTTATTTTGAGAGAGAAAGGAACCATAATCAAAAGAAGGGCAGAGAGAGAGAGAAAGTGGGAGAAAGAGAATCCCAAGCAGGCTCAGCACGGTTAGTTAAGAGTCCAACATAGGGCTCCAAACCATGAATTGCCAGATTATGACCTTAGCTGAAACCAAGAGTCAGACACTCAACTGACTGAGCCACCCAGGTGCCCTGAGAATATCATGACTTTAAACCTTGTAAACCACTATACTGTACACCTGAAGTAATGGAAGATTGTATGTCAAGTATATAAAAAATTAGAAAAAAAGAATATTAGTAATGTATAATAATATTTCTGTGGAAATCAAGGTTTTGAGAGTTCGTGATCATAGTGATGTTCGTCGATGAGTATGGAAATTTGTAGAATCACTGCCCTATGAAAACACAAAAAGTGAATTATTGAATAAAAGAATAAAACCTCTTATTTCTAGACTTTTTGTTACAGAAGTTAAAATGGAATCATCTTCTCTGGTTTAAGGATCCAACTGGATCTTAAAAACTCTTAGAGATACATTCTAAATGAGAATGATTTAGAAAATAACCAAAGCAGAGTTTGGGGAATATTCATAACAAAAATTTGAATAACCTTTGCCTGAACAGTCAGGCAGAATGAG
Organism: Mungos mungo; assembly: GCA_004023785.1. Lineage (NCBI taxonomy): Eukaryota > Metazoa > Chordata > Mammalia > Carnivora > Herpestidae > Mungos > Mungos mungo. The sequence continues at coordinate 4,413 of PISW01014777.1, read as the reverse complement.
ATCTCTGATGATCAGTGGAGTAAGCCATGCATCTACAGGAACTGTCTTCACCAGTGGCCAAACCCTAAGATATCATAAGGACATCACTTTAGGAGCTAACACTTGGATTCTGGACTATAACTGTAGGTTCAGATTACCCTCTTCTTACCATTCTTTTGTCCACTGGACATAAAAGAGGATAATAGGTTAGATATCACATATGTTCCAGAATAAATGATGTAAAATAATAAATGTGGTTAGACATTACCAGTTACAGATGAATGAGTACATGTATCATTAAACAGTTAAGATCTTCAATAATTATCGTGTAGATTCTGTGTAATAGATGACCACCATTTTCTTTTGGTTTATGATATAAGATGAATTACTTCAGTTAGCTTAATTTTAGTATCTACTCATACACATCAGAATTAGGATTTGGTAATTTTTATAGTCCCAGACTACACACACACACACACACACACACACACACACACACATTTTAATTTTAGTTCAATAGATCTTTATGGCGAAACCTACCTTAATTTTGTCTAATATATGTTTCTCCAACTTCATTTATTTAAAGTTCCTACTATTTATTTTCAATTTAACTGGAGAAGATCTAGTATTTGGAAGATAACAGCCATTTACAAAACTAGACACAGTCTTAGTTGTTTCCAAAAGCGTCATCTACCTTATTGTCTATAGCAACAATTTTTTTTCATGGAAACTGATATGCAGAGAGAAAAACTGAACAATACTGAGCTGTTTCTGACTCCAATTCATTTCCTTCTCATACTGGCTACCCAAACCCTACATCTCTGTTAAATATTGAAAACAAATAAAAGAAAATTTAAATTGGTTACACTGAAGGAGGTCACAGTTCATCTATTCAGGCAAAATGGGTGTGTGTGTGTGTGTGTGTGTGTGTGTGTGTGTGTGTGATTTAAAGTAGAATTTTAAAATAGCTCAAAATAAGAAAGAACAAAAGATGTAAAATATATCATTCCTTTCAGAAAAGAATCAGTAAAAACTTATTTGCCATATTCTCTTATGAATATTAAACATTTGAAACTTTTCAATTTCTGACATGTTAAATGTTAAGTTTGCAAAGTCCTCATGACCAACAACAAAAAAGAAATATTGGCTCCTCTCTCCAGGAAGAGCTGAGAAGTGGTTATGGTACAGGAATATTTCAGGAATAATCTCCAACTTTCAAAGAATTCTATACTCTTGTAATGATTCCAAAGACAATATTCAATTTATTAATAGTCCCTAGTTTTGGGTGCTAAAGCAGTGGATAACAGTGGAAATTATTTTGTGCCTTAATATAAATATCGAACAAATCTGGTACACATTGCAGTTAAAAATTTACTCTGCCAAAACCACACTTAATGGCAAATGAAACTATGAAATTAAGAACAGCCCTATAGGAACAAAATATACTTGCCTTCTTTTATAAAAACATTTGTAAATGCTTATTTATTTTTGAGAGAGAGAGAGAGAGAGAGACAGTGCATGAGTGGGGAGGGGGCAGAGGGAGATGGAGACAGAATCTGAAGCAGGCTCCAGGCTCTGAGCTGTCAGCACAGTGCCAGATGTAGGGCTCAAACTCACAGTGAGATCATGGCCTGATTAGAGATTGTATACTTAACTTACTAAACCATCCTGGTTACCCAAAATATACCTGCTTTTTTAGTCAATATCTGTGGTCAAAGTATAACAAATCTTTAGTGCAATTTGGTAAATGATAGTGACTGTGATCAAGCCACTTTGAACAGCCCAGCAGGCACACCAGACACACAATGAAATTCCATCTGTACCATGCAAGGTAATTGGCCCCACTGTTTATTCCTACATTCTTTTTTTATTTCTTATTTAATTAATTTTTTAATTTGTAGTTGACATATAATCTTATATTAGTTTCTCCTATACAACATAGGTTTTTTGACAACTTTATATATTATGCTGTGCTCAACACAAGTGTCTCTATTCTGTTCCATTGGTCTAGGTGTCTGTTGTTGTTGTTTTTTTTTACATGTCTGAATCCAATTTCTTTAGTTTAATATATGTAGAATAGTGCACTATTTAATTTGGGAGAATTATTAATAGAGGTGGCAGAATAACATCAATTCTTTATTTGAAGCTGACAGCATCCCAGAAATTGTTCTATTGCTTTACCATATTTTATATTCCATAAGAGTCACTGAGTAACTTTCTTATCTTATTTTTTCCTTTTTCAAATTAAATAATTCAGATTCCTAGGGAATCTGCCTACCATCGAATAATTTATATAAGGGAGGATGTGCGTTTCAACTCAGATGTTAAGGCGTAGATCCTACAATGTTGTCTTAGCTTTCTAGAACACTATCTTCCCTCCACAATCTACAACTCAGAATAATACTTCACTGTCAGTTTCATCTAAGAAAATAAATATTATTGAGATATTTGTTTCAGTTTTTAAGTGAAAGAAGTAACTCCCACTCAAAGTAGAGTCAGTCTTATTTCTTCTGTAAAATTTTGGCTTCAAGAAAACAAAAACATTATCCAATATTATAGGAGAAATATAAGAATATTTCCCTACATATGGAAATAAGACAATAAATTATTGTTATATTAAATATTTGAACAAAAAGCAGCATTTAAGGGTACACTTATCTTGAGCACTGAGAAATGTATAAATTGTTGAGTTATTATACTGTACAATGAAAACCAATATAACACTATATGTTAATTATACTTGAACTTAGAAAAAAAAACATTTGTGGGGCCCCTGGGTTGCTCAGTTGGTTAAGCATGTGACTTTAGCTCAGGTCATGATCTTCTGGTCTGTGGATTCAAGCCCTACAGCAGGATCTGTGCTGACAGCTCGGAGCCTGGAGCCTACTTCAGATTCTGTCTCCTTCTCTCTCTTCTTTCCTGCTGTGTTCTCTCTGTCTGCCAAAAATAAATAAACATTAAGAACTGGAAAAAACACATTTGCTTTTCTACATAAAAATACATGATAGGTGAAAATATAAGGAAATATGTTCAATAATTAATAGTAGGCAACAGTAGGAGAACAAGTCAAAAACAATAATTACCTTTTCGCTTCTGCAGTTATTTCTATATGATTGAACTCAGCATCAGATGATGCTGCAACCCTTATCCATATGGGTAATGGAGTGTGGCCATGATTAACTGTATAAAGATAAACAGGAAAGTGACATCATCCTGGCTTTACTATGCCCACCATGGGAGTTGATGGTCTTTGCTATTGACAAGTTCCTTCTGGGACTTTGAAAAAGAATGCAATTAAGAGACCTAAAGACAACAACAAAAGGTAACAGGTATCTGTGTTGCACAGCTCTGGGCCTCTCCTTATGTATTCTTTAAATCTTTTTTACTAATAAGCTGGAAATCTTAACCAATATAAAAAATAATTAAGGAGATGGAGGGAGGCAAACCATAAGAGACCCAAATACTGAGAACAAACTAAGGGTTAATGGAGGATGGGGGAGGGGGGAAATGGGTGATGGATATGGAAGAAGGCACTTGTTGGAATGAGCATTGGGTGTTATATGGAAACCAACTTGACAATAAACTATATTAAAAAGTAAATCTAAAAATAAAAAAGTAATATAAAATTTCCCCATCAACTACAAATTCTTATCTGTGAAATAGAGGACAGTTTATAAGTAGCCTTAGCCTTTATCACATTATAAAATATTTTTCTTTTATTGTATATATCTATCCTCACTACATTTCAAGAGTATTATGTGAGATGTTGATATAGTTGTCTTTCAGTGATGCAACCTCTGAAACTCACAGACTGAATGATGTGTCAACCTCTTTGGTTAAGTTTATTCTTAGGCATTTTATTATATTTGGTGGCATTATAAATGAGATTGTTTTCCTAATTTCTTTGTGTTACTTCATTAACAGTTTATAGAAATGCAACCGATTTCTGCATACTGATTTTGTATACTGTCACAGTACTGAGTTTATTTAGCAATTCTGGTAGATTTTTGGTGGAGTCTTTAGAGTTTTCTATACATGAACAAAGAGTGAAAAATTCCCTTCTTCCTTACCAATTTGGAGGGCTTTTATTTCTTTTTGTTGTCAGATTGCTGTGGCTGGGACTTTCAGTACTTTGCTGAATAAAAGTGATGAGAGTGACTTCTTTGCCTTGTTCCTGATCTAAGGAGAAAAACTCTCAGTTTTTCACCAGTAAGGATTAAATTAGCTGTCAATTTTGATATGTGACTTTTATTATGTTGAGGTATGTTTCCTCTAAATTACCTTTTAAAATAAAATCATGAGTGGATGTTATACTTTGTCAAATTCTTTTTCTGCATCAATGGAAATGATTATATTTTTAAATAAGTTGTTATCTTTTTGATTGATGCCACATTGATTTGCAAAAATCGAACCACTTTTTCTTTTTTTTTTTTT
>PISW01014776.1:0-19663 GCA_004023785.1 Mungos mungo | reverse complement strand
CTGTCCAGACCCACACACCTGTCCAACCCACACACCTGTCCAACCCGCACACCTGTCCAACCCGCATACCTGTCCAACCCACACATCTGTCCAGACCCACACATCTGTCCAGACCCACACACCTGTCCAACCCGCACACCTGTCCAACCCACACATCTGTCCAACCCACACATCTGTCCAACCCACACACCTGTCCAACCCGCACACCTGTCCAACCCACACATCTGTCCAGACCCACAGGACTTCCAGCCCCAAGAGGGGCCCTCCATGTAAAGCACTGATGCAGGAGAAAATGACGTGTCACTGTTGGTTCATCTACTGTCACACATGTCCCGCTTTGGTGGGGGAAACTGACACCAGGGAGGCTGTGCCTCTGGGGAGGAGGCATATGGAAAATCTTCATACTTTCTTCTCAATTTTGCTGTTAGCAGAAAACTGATCTAAACAATCGAGTTCATTAATTCTTTTAAAAAGGAGAAAATGACAAGGAATTTTCAAAATGGACAAAAGACATTATGCCACAGATTCAAGAGACGCAATAAATCCCAAGTGGAATAAATAAAATGAAATATGCATCTAGACCCATAAACACAAAACTATGAAAACCTAAGGCACTGAGACAATCCGGAGAATAGAGAGCCCCGGCCGCCCGCCTCTAAGAAGGCAGAAGCGTGGCTGGCCGCCCCGCAGAACCACTGGCAAAGAGGCGGTGAGGTCAGAGAGCGCGGACGGAATATACACGCCGTAGGATTCTGCCAAGACCCGGGGGAGACGCGCGTCAGCAAACCCCAGTCAGGGCTCTGTCGTGTGTGAGGTTTGCGGAGGGCACCCGAGTTGGGAGGGGGGGTGGGGGCAGAGGAAAGCAGGGGTGGCCCTGACGGAGTGGACGTCAGGTAGACCCAAACAAACGTGCATTGTGTGTGATGCTAAGGGGAATATACAGGGGCATCTGGGATAGAGAATTAGGGGACATGACAGAGAGGCGTAGAGGTGAGGGGACAGGTGGAATCCTTGTTCTCAGGTGCTTCCGTTTTTCAGGAAGATGGGGAGAACACCTGTTATCCTTTGACGGAACTGGGCACAAAACGCTTGCGGGAAGCCTAGCATGTCTAACAAAATGACTGCAAAAAACTTTCACCCAGAGTGGGAGATTATAATAATGGTAATTATCAATGCAAAATAAAGCAAGACATGAATGAAAGAGAACAGAGCAGATGGCGACATTTATGCGACATCGTAATTAACCCTGGATGTATCTCTAATTGTGTCAAATGAAAAAGAATCAAATGCTTCACGTAAAAGTCCATTAAGGTCCTAAATGGATAAAATAGCAACATCCATTTGTAGAATGTTTTTAAAATTATATGTAAAAGAAAAGGACACAGGAAGCCTAAAGGGAAAATGGCGAGAACAGTGAACTGTGAGAAACACTGCGCAAGGGGGCGTGGCGGCCGGGGAGGTCCCCCCGAGACAGCGCTGAGGAAACGCGGTCAGGACGACCGTTCCAAACGTGTGTGCACCTGTCCGCCCATCAGTGCGACGTGCAACGTCATCACAGCAGAGGAGAATCATCAGCATCGCCTCACGAGCTCTCCGCTTTTTGAAACCATGGCGAAGACAGGAAAGCAAACTTCTCAGCTGACAAACGGCCTCACAACCAAACAAAACCCCACAGCAAATGGAGAAAATTCTGAAGGTTTCTCTCTGAAACTGGAGACAAACAGGGAACTCAAGCCTCACCACTTTTACTCCGATGCACCGCAGAATAGAGGCAAGAAAAATAAGTAAAATCTGTAAGGACTAAAAAGGAAGAAATAAACTCTATTTACAGATGATAAAATTATATACATGGAAACAAGTCATAACGCTCATGTCCGGTTAGAAATGTGTGTCAGTTTAGTAAGACTGCTGGATACCAAGTCAATACAAATAAAGTCAATTATATTTTTATGTACTACAAATCGTTAAGAACGATTTTCTTGCCAAGGTAAAATGCACAACAAGATCACACATATCATACATCTCACAGAAGACGTGCAGGCGGCCAGGTCCCTCCTCGGCTCCGGGACTCGCCGCGTATAAAATGCCAGCAATTACGGGACCGCGAGATTGCAGCGGGCACGGTCACACGCGGATGGGAACGGAACACGTGGCCGATCAGGGAACGTGCTAGAAGGTGATCGGGAAGAAGAGCTTCGTGTCGGGGTGGAGAAGGGTTTCCCAAACCACCGTGGTGCACAACCAAGAGGGGATCTCCTGCCGAGGACGCGGGGAGGCTGCACAGGAGCCTGTGACCCGGGCAGCACCCGCGGCGCCACCCTGTGTGCCCGGCACTCTGTCGTCGGTGGTCGTGCTCCGCGTAAAGGGCCGTCCTGTTCCCCGTCGGGACAGGGGGCGCCTGCGCGGGCGGGGAACGGTTTCCGGCGGGGACGCATCCGGTGTGACCGTTGTTTTGGCCCGTCGAGCGCATTTGTGGAGTTTAATTCCGGGCCACGTCGTGTGTGACGTATTCTACGCATCTTCTGTGTCTTTCCTCACATCGGAGGCCTAACGGCGGCGCCGTGTGCCCGCCCCACACGGCACAGGATTTGTGCGGAAGTGACCTCGTCGTATTTCAGGCCCTAAGAGGAAACCCTTCCGGCCTTACTTCCCATTTCCGCAAGGAAACGCCAACGCTCGGCAGCGGCACCGGCGGCGTCGGGCCGGAGGAGCTTGGCAGGTCCCCCGTCCTGTGCGGAGAGGGGGTGCCGCGCGTCCCGCCCCGCTGCCCAGCGGCGCTCCGGCCTGCGGACCCGTGGCCCGGGCGGAGGACGGGTGGGGGCCCGGGCCCGACAGCCCCGGCACGACCGCGGTCACCGCGTGAAAACGCGTCCCCGCGCTGCTGTCTCTGACGGCGGGGCCGCTGGCTGCGCCCCGGCGTTTGCTCCCGGGGACGCGCACGACTGTCAGCAACGGCACTGGACTAGACCACGTGACGCTCTGTGTGCGTTTGGACACTTAGTAAAGCGGTTCAGCTGCCTTTCAAAGGCGTCTCAGGCCTTGAGGAAGCTTCCGCCCAAATTTAAATCAAGCCCCAGAGATGACACGTCAGCTTCCTGCATCAATTGTCTTCTTCATTTTAATTTTCTTTTAATTTAAGGCGCTGAGGAAGGGTCCACATCAATGACACGAGAAGGAAGCGATCTTTTTCACGAAATGGACCTCGTTTCCTTGAAACTGTACTTGAGTCACCGGCTTAGAGCACACGGCGCCCCACATTCCAGCCACCTGTGTGTGGGGCCCGCCCCGTGACACCCAGCTGCCCCCGCTGTCGGCGGACGGGGCCCCTGACGACCAGGCTGGGACACAAATGAGAATCATCCCCCATCAGGACGGCTGATCCCAGGAAACCCACAGACAATGTGTGCGAGCCTAGAGGGTCTCACCCCCGCCCCAGGCCCAGGCCCCGCCCACACCCTGCCTCCTGACCGAGGCCCCGCCCCCTCCGGGAGGTGAAAAGTAGGGGATCCTGAGTTGGGATGAGGGTTGATCAAGGCTGCTTTGCGGCGGCACCGGCCCACCCACAGCCCCACACGGCACCCTCACACACACGCACTGAGAACCCGTCCCCGGTGCCAGGGTCCCGGCCTGGGTCCCCCTCCCGCCAGGGGGCAGCGCACAGTGCAGGCCCTGAGCGGTGGCACCAGGCATGGCCCCGCGGGCCTGGCCACCGCACAAGGTGCGTTCTCCCCTCCCCCGTGTCTCTGGGGCCCAGGGGACTCACACCTCCACGTGGAAGAGGGCACTGGGTTTGCGCGGTGGCTCCAAGGGGCTCACGTTCCCCCAGGACGTTCCCCTGAGCCGCACCATGGCCACCAGGCAGCGGCCCTGACCCTGGCTCAGCCGGTCCGGGTCTCCTCTTCCCCCTCTGTTCGGCAGGCAGCTCGCCAGGCCCCGCGCAGGTCACCAGTGCCCCACGGCCCGGGGCCCGGCCCCTCACGCTGGTGACAGACCGCTCCCAGGGAGGGGCTGCCTGGCTGTGTGCCCTGCTCTCGGCTGCGCCGTGCCCCCATGGGCGGGGATGCGTGGTGCAGCCGTGGCCAGGGCAGGGGCAGCCCCAGGTCGCCTGCCGGGGTCCTCCTGCCAACCTGAGGGCCGCAGGGAGGTGCGGGGCGGAGCAGGCCAGTGTGGCTGAGGATGTGTGGGTGATGGAGACAGGGGGGTGGAGGATGGGGGCCTGGCTGCAGGTCCGGCATGGGGGAAGGGTGCACCCCCGGGCCCCGCCTCCCGGCGAGTGCACTCTCTCTCGGGGCAGCTCCAGAGGAACAAAGACAGATATTCAGGGAAACAAACCCGCCTCCAAACTCCTCCGCCTTCTCAGAGACACTCAGAGGACAAGTTTTGTTTTTTTTTTTTTCCATTCCACATTAGATAATTCACTCCGACACCAAAAAACAACAGTGGGTGTTCCGCAGACGGCCACGGAAGAAGATGGGCCGGGGCCAGGGCCGTGGGACGCAGGCCCTTTGCTCAGCACCTGCCTCCAGCCTCTGCAGGTGCAGCGCCGCCCGCTCACCGGAGCCCCTGGGCAGGAAATGCCGGGGGTTGCAGGCAGGTTAATAGACAGTCTGTGCAAACCAATCACGGGTGACCTGGCTCCTCCCCTTTCTGTGACTCCCGGACCCAATGCTCGGGAATATGATGGCTTTATCCGTTAATCTCCAGTTTAGGCTCTGAGCCAACCAGGTTCTCGCTGGTGGAAACCGCAGGTGCAAGCCTTGCGGGAAATGGGCCAGACGAGCCGGAAGCCCAGGGCACAAGCAGCAGCGCTTCTAAAAAATGGTCCTGACGTGCCCCGCGGCCGCTCCCCGACTCCCAGCCCGAAGTCTGCTGAGCCCGACAGCAGTCTGCACCTCCTCTTTCAGGCTCGAGAACACAGGCGCCCCCCTACACCCCCAGCAGGACATGGGGCCCGGCTCTGGGCCATCAGTGGGCCAGCCCTTCTGCAGCTGGAACACTAGGCTTCTCCCAGCAAGACCCATGCAGGGCAGGGAAGGGGCAGCCCAGGGGTGCAGGGTGAGGGGTGCTTAGGAGGCTGGCGGGCACGTGGCTGGTCAGCCCCCTTCTGTCCTGGGGAAAGCAGTGGCAGGAAGAGAGGGCAGGAAGCTGTGGGCACAGGTGCATGGGGGGAGGGGCTGCAGGAGGCACAGGTGCATGGGGGGAGGGGCTGCATCAGCACCTGGGAGCAATCACACGTGGGCTCAGAGAGCGGGACCCTGGCCACAGAGCTGCAGGGGGCCGAGGGGGAGAATCCGGCAGAGGAGTCGGGTCAGGTGTGGGGATCCCACAGAGCAGAGGTCGGGTCAGGCCCAGCGGGGTCGGCATCTTCAGCCCCCAGGTGGCAAAGATCTCTAGGGAGCAGGGAGACCAGGCAGAGAAAGCAAACGCAGGCACACAGGGGCCCTGAGCAGGGGGAAGCAGCCGAGGTGCCTTCAACACCCTGTCCCCCGGCCATCGGCAGCCCCTCCAGAGACCTGTCTGCCCCACACCCTTGACGCCAGATCACACCGTCTGCCCTGCAGACCAGGCACCTGGCGCCCTCTCTGACCCTCATGCGCTTGTGCCCACGGGCTGGCCTTCTCGGCTTGCCCGGTCCGGCCCTCCCCAAATCCTGCCCCAGGCGGCACGGTCTCCGACCGGATTCTGGCTGGCTTCCCGCCCACCGCGGTCAGTCTCTCCCTGCTCGGCGTCCTCAGAAACCCCATTTCACAAAGAGGGAAACCCAGCAGCCTCACATCAGGGCCTGCGGGACCTGCCCGAGCCCATCGGCCCTCCAGCCTCACCGGCCTTGCCCCCCTTCCTCTGGGAACAGCCTGTTCCTGAAATGCTCAGGGCCCCGCCCCCTCGGTGCCCTTTGTCCAGCCTCCTCCTGTCCAGTCATGTGATTTGTTCTTGCATCTGCTTTGGGACTTCTAAAAACCACCTCCTCAGAGAGGCCCTCCAGGACTACAGCAGCAAAGCTGGTCCCTCCTCCCTGCCGGGCCCCTCCCTTGCTTTTGCTTTCTTCCCAGTGCCTTGCCTCGTTCTGTTCTTTATTTGCCCTTTGCCTTACACCCCTCCACCCCGTGAGCTGCAGGGGTGACGGGCCACCGGGCGGCTTCTCAGAGCTCCCAACGGACGATGTGAGCACCTACCGTGGGCTGGCACCGTGCCCTTGAGTCGTGTCAGCAGACCGGAGCCCAGCACGGCCTGCAGCCACGGGAGGTCCTGCGCCCCTGCGCGCCGTGGTCTGGGAGGCCTGGGGACCCCAGCTGGAGCCCGGCGAGGAACCCCGCCATCCGGGGCTGTCAGGGTCCCCCAGGGACACATGCGTCCTCCTGCCCCGTGCGGGCCCGCAAGCAGGACGCCAGGCCGTAATTGCTCTGTGAAATCTGTTTCCTCTTTCTGACACGCATTCTCCCCACTCAACTAATCATTAACTGATAGGTTGCTGCGTGGAGATAATATCTCTAATATGTAATGCAATTTTCAGAGCACAGAAAGTGCTTATGGAACAGAGCTGCTATCGGGGGTCAGCGACCTGTATGGAAATTGATGAAGAAACCGCCGATGGACCGAGAGAGAGGCGTCCGCGCGCCCGCAGTCCGCTGCTTATCTATGCAGAGGGTGTATTTGTAAATCAAGGAGAAAGGAAAATCGATGCATTTGCATCTTTTCTCCCTCAAAAGCCCATTAGATGCACTTTATTTAACGCGAGGCTTGTTTGCCGCCGTCACTTGGGCTGATGCATGCGGGGCGGGACCCACCAATAATTTTAATCTCCTAAAAGTACATTTCTATGCTAATTTTTAATTATAATTAGTGCCCGTGTCAGCTGTTAGCCGTGGTGACTGACTTAATGACCTGCCCGAGCTGGCCCGCGGATGAGGGAGAAGGCTCCGGAGACAGCGGTGTGGGTTTCAGGGAGACTCTGACCCCGACGTGGCTGCATCCACGGAAACACCAGCTCGACGGGTCACCCGCGTCCTGCCCTCCGTGCCACACCGTCTGCCCCTCCTCCAGAACCCGCCGTGGCTCCAAGGGGCACTCGGCCCACCCTTGTCACCGGGCACCTGCGGGACCTTGGCAACACCAGCTTTGCGATGGGCCACAGCGGAGCCCGGTTCCGGCTCTGGGGGCTGGACTCGATCCACCTCGGTGGCCCCTGCCTTCAGGAGGAAAAACCCAGAAACAAAGTCTATGTCTAGCCCATCAGAAGGACACTGGGAGCTCTGAGGTCCCCGTGTTGACTCGAAGCTGATGTTGTACTGGGGTCGTGGGGAAAGGCCTGTCACCTGGAAAGGTGAGGGGGGTGTGAACTGGAGAGGGCAGAGGGTGTCCAGACCGAAGGCATTCACAGGCAGCCGCCTCGATGCTTGTCCCCTCTCTGTGCTGCACCCCTGCGGGCCGGGGACCCACTCTGAGCTCTGGGGCATCGCGTCAGGAGGAACCCAGACCATGAGGAGCAGGACAGGCCCAAGGTCTCATGGAAGGCTGGTCAGACCCTCAGAGACCACGGTCTCCACCCGCGGCTGCAGCACGCTCAGAGCCCAGCGTAGGGGGCGCAAGCCCCACGAGGCCCAGCCAGCAGACAAGGCCCGGCCAGCCCGCGGGGCTGCGAGGCCCCAGAGGCTGCCATTGCTTTAAGCCGAGAGGTCTGTAGGCACGTTTTCCCCCAACCGTAGAATCCTTGACAGTGACGGCCCTGTGCCGGGCTCTGCTCCTCCGGCCTCGGGCTCTGGGACGGCGAGGAGGGACAGCGGCCTGCACACTGCTCCCCGGAGCCTGGGGGCTGGGGAGGCGGCAGAGGACGGCAGGAGGGGGTCCCGAGCCAGCAGGGAGGGGGCCAGGCGCCCGGAGAGCCCCCTCCTCTCCCCGCCCCTGCACCGCCCGCCAGGCCCGGCCCCCCCACTCCCTGCAGTAGCTAAGGCTCCCTTCATAATGGGAGCTGACAGAATATGCAAATGAGCTTCTAAAGGAACCAGCAAAAGTGGCAATTTTTCTCATTTAACCTTCAGATGAGCTGTCTGTCTCCTGGGCGCACGGTCTCATTAGAATTCCGAGATTAATTTTGTCCATCAACATGAGATTATTGGTTTGAGTGAGGTTCGGGGGTCGCCCATGCAGAGGCCGATGTGCGGCCGGCGGAGGCGTCCTGACAGCGAGCTGCGCGCCTACCCCGGGAGCCTCCCCGCGCCGCCCCTGCGCCCGCGCTGGGGGAACCCGGCCTGGTGGGCCTGCAGGGCAGTGAGCACAAACACAGACGGGTCTGGGGTCCTGGCTTCCAGGCCGACCCTCCCACCGGAGAGAGGGGACCCCAGGCCTGCGCCTCTGACATGATCCCACACCCGACACACGCTCTCAGGATGGCCGGGGCCCTGTGTGTGGAGCCACCAAAGACAGGCAAAGGCCTGCGGGGTCTGCCGGGCCTTGGCTCCTGTGGGCCACGGGGACCCCCCAACACCGGCTCTCGGCCGGGGACGGAGGACAGCCCTGGGACCGATCAGACGTCCCCTGCGGGCTCCTAGCATGTGGTGCCGCCATGCTCACCGCTTCCGTCACCGTGTTCCGACCGCACAGAAGCCGTCTGAAGGGCGGCCTGAGCCCACGCCACACAGACAGAGACACCGACCCGGACGGGAGCAGCCTCGCCAAGGGCACCCCGCCCTCAGTGGTGGGTCCATGCTGGGATTTCAGCCCACATCCGTGTGATTCTAGCATCCACGCCCTCGGTCTCAGGGGCCCCGCACCTCTGGGCCAGGACGCCAGCCGTCAGTGCCGTGGGGCTCCCGGGGGACCATCCGCGGGACCCCATCCGCAGAGATGGGAGCCTGTTCCAGAGGACAGCTGGCACAGACTGCCATCCCGGCCCCAAGAGCCGGACTCAGGCGCCGCGTGGCCGCCTCCCACGGCAGAGCCCGGCACTGAGCCCCCGCTGGGCCCCCTCACCTGGGGCGGGCACACGGGCAGAGCGTGACCCCGCCCGGGTGTCTCCCCGATTGAACTCATGGGCAGCACCGTCAACACGGGCCGAGGCCCGAGGAAGGCCAGCGTTCATGAAGGCGTGGACAGGCCCCGAGCAGCCAGAATCGTGGTTCCGGGGCAGGGAGGTGCAGTTCACGGAGCACCGCCCACGTGCCTGGGGCTCCGCTGCAGGGACCGTGTCCTTCCACCCTGCAGCCCCCCAGTGGAACGGACCGTGGTCCACCAGGTCCACACAGGGGAGGCCGAGTCACAGGAAGCGACCCGAAGCCCCACAGCTGAACCACGGCAGCACCTCGGTCACATCCCAACGTCCCCAGCGGAAATCCCACAGCTCCGGCCCCAGTTCTGAGCGGCTTCCGCAGCAGAAGGCACAGACAGGGTGGGATTTAGTGAACAGAAACCAGCAGACGAGACAGGGTGACCACAGCTCCACTTGTGTGAACAGAAAACAGCAGAATAACCTGGAAGTTCTCCGACCACAGAGACACAGACACCCTGGCAGAACAAACAGCCACGTGAGCAAAGTCGCCGGCCGCGCGGGATCCGCGGCAGCGCTGTTTGTCCGCGTCCCGCGCTACCGTGGAGGCGAACGGGCAGCGGGGGTAGAGCCGGGAGACAGCTCCCGACAGCCCGACGGAGGCCCAGAGCCGGGCCTCGGCTCAGCTGGGGGTGTGGGCGGATGGCGTCAGGACCACGGGGGCGAGTCTGGCTGCGGAGACGGGGGAGGCAGGGCAGGGGGCTCCCCGCTCGGAGGCACAGGTGCAGAGAGACCGTGGGACCCCAGCAGGGTCGTCCGGCCAGCGCCGCTCCTGAGCGGGGAGGGCGCCGTGGCTCAGTCTGCCCGCGGGACTCGGGACCGGGAAGGGGCGCCAGGCCTCCGAGGGTGCGAAGACCCCCAGCGATGCCACGTCCCAGGAGCCCAGACGCCCACCCGGGGGGACCCGGGTCGGGAAGGGTGTGGGGGTCGAAGGAAGGACGGGGGAGGCCGGAGGCCAGGTGGGGCTGAGCCCACGGCCCCCGGTGCCAGCGGGGTGGCTGGACAGGAGGCTGTGATGCAGGCTCAGAAACCACTTTTTAAAAGAAAGAAAAGCATCGTTTCAGAAATGAGAATTCAGCTGCTGCACGTGCACACGCTCTGGACACCACAGACACGGTGTCACATCAGTGGGTGACGGAGGGGGAAGCGGAGAAAATGAGCCACAAAACGGAGAATCTTGGGAGATTTACAGCCACGGGACAGGAGGGAAGGACGTCCGAGGTTCTGGCGGCGGAGCCGCGTGCGGGGGAGGCTGCGGAGCAGGGCGAGGGTCCCCGTTCTCAGGACACGGGACAGGACGGCGGAGAGGGCACGTTAGACACCCGGCCAGCCAGCGTCGAGCGGCCAACGTGGACCAAACCCTAGTAAGACGCTCGAGCTTGCAGGGTCCCGCAAACGTGGGCAAAGCGCGAGCACCTGTGTGAGCCGTGTGACGTCACTCCTCGCCCTTCTGGGACGTGCTGCCGCCTGGCGAACGGTCGGCGTGAAGCGGGTCGGCCCTGGGCATCCGACGGGCAGTCACGGGCTGGTAAGGAAACGACAGTAAGGTCACCACCAGCCCCGGCAGCAGAACTCTGTGGCAGGAGATAATGGAAAAGCGTACTAAACGTCCTGGAGGAAGGGGACCGTGAGCCGGCGTCTTGTCTCCCAAGTGACCTTCGAGCCTGGAGCCCGCAGACCAGCGTCTCCCGTGTGGGTCTCCAGGCCCCGCCCCGGCACCTACCTGCGGAGCGTCTTCAGACACCTGGGAGGGACCACAGGAGCCTCACACCAGACAGGGCGCGGAGCTCTGAACCGTGGACCCGATCCCGACTGGCAGACTACACAGGTGACGCGGGAAATTCTGTTGAATAACAAAATGATTTCCAAAGAAGAGGAAAGCCCCCAGTAATTCAGAAACAAAGCAAAAAACAGTGCCCCTGACCTGCCGTTTGGGCGGGGCGGACTCCCACCGAGGCGCTCCCAGACCCGTCAGTGGGGGGGCTTTAGAGATGAGTAACCGGGGTCACGGCCCAGGGAGGGCAGCGAGGCCCGGGCTGGGAGACCCAGGGGCGAACGTGAGTTGGGTCATTTTAGCCCCAGAAAAGCTGACTCACTGATGACCCTGCACCTGTCACCTTGTCCTGAGCATCCACTTTGTCCCCTGCCGACCCCGCCAGAGCCCCTTGTCCCGCGAGCACCCGCCCCTGGGACAGCTGCCCCTGCCAGGAGCCCCGGAGCCCCCCCTCCGCCCCCTCCATCTGCCTGCCTGGCCCGTGGTCCCGAGCTCTGATTGCACTTGGCCCCTGCCGGGAGAGGCAGGCCAGGGCCATCCATCTCCTTAATGAGTCCATTTGTCACACGAGGGGCCGCGCTGTTCACCTGCCCAATGGGACAGGCCTGTCCCAGCCGCACGAGAGCAGGCCGGCCTGGGGTCTAGGGACTCGGACGAGGCTGTGACGCGGAAGAAAGTGGTCTGTTCGGGGGTCTGCTGGCCCACTTGTCCAGAAGTGACTGGTGGTCACACCGCTCACATGGGGGACAACACGGTCCCCACCTGCCACGTCTGCCCCTGGCTGACCTAACCTGCCGCCCCCAAGGACACAGCTGACAGCCACCCAGCTCCCAGTCGTGGAGAGGGGCCCCTTGGAAGGGTCAAGGAGGCAAGTGGTTCTGCCAGACTCCCCATGGCTGGGCACCTCTGGGGAAGTCGCCAGCCCCCTGGATTCTCCAGAATGTTCCAGAGGGCACAGCGAGGTGCCCACACCGTCCTGCTGACGTCTCTGCCAGCGCCCTGTCACCTCACAGGCGTGGAGACACGTCATGGCCCTTCCCAGGTACCTGCTCAGAGACGCCCCACTAAGCAGCACCCCCCCCAGAGCAGAGTCCCCCCACACACGCTGAGCAGGGTTCCCGGGGCGCTCTGCCCCAGGAGTCCTCTGGAACTTGTCCTTCTCGGGGAGTCCCACCCGTGCTCAGGGCCCACGGGTCCAGCCACGTCCCTCCCCAAACCTCCAGTGTCTCCTTTCCTGAGTTTCTGGTCAGACAAGCCCCTCTCCTCCATGGTCCCTCTGTCTTCATCTCTGCCCCCTTCCCTTCCCACGGGTTGGGGGGGCCGGGGGAGATGGGTCACCCCTGCTCTGCCCTGAGGAGCACGTCTCTCTCAGGAGCTCCGGGTAGGGATGCCACACAGCAACAGCCACATGCTGAACCCACCGGTGCCTGAGCCCAGCCCTGTCCCCTCCAGCAGCTGCAGGTGTGCAGACAGAGGTGCATGGCCGCGGTGGTGCGTGGGCGGGGTAGATGGGGGCGGGGGTGGGGCTCTCTCCTGCCCTCCTGCCCGGTCTGCTCCTGCCTGGGCCTGGACGCACCTCCTCTGCCTTCTGGCAGCCCCTGGGTCCCTCTGACCGCATGACTTGGGGGTTGACAGCCTGCTATGCGACGGGCACTTCCCATCCGCCAGCCGTGTGCTGTCCCAGGGTGGTGCTCCGTTCCTGGCAGCCCGGGCACAGCCAGACCACCGGGTGTGCATTCTGACCCTCTTTCCTGCCGCTTTCTATGAACCTCATTGTTAGCTCTTCCCAGCACCCAGCTCCCACTGCGGGTCTGCGCAGCTGACCGTCTCGCCCCACAGCCGCCCTGGGCCCCACTCAGGGCCCCGTAGCTGTTCGTGTCACCGGGTCAAGGGCTGGAGCAGGGCCCCCATGTGGGGACCTCCTCAGAGGTGGGCTGCACGGTGCAGGGACGACACTTACTTGGTGGGGACGGGGCGCTGATGTGGCAGTGGTCCAAATGCTGCAGGGCCCCCGCGGCCCCCTTCCTGCCACGTTTTGTCCGAGGAGCCCAAGGTCACGGACCCCCGGGATGTTCTGGGGGGAAAGCCCAGCTGCCTGGGACCAAACTGTGGTCCATCCCCAGTGGCCTTGGGGACCCGCCCTGCTGCCCCTTCCCGTCGGTGCTGGGACAGTACGCCACCCTGGTGGCCCAGGCCGGGACCAGTGCTGCCACCTGACAGAGTCTGCTGGTCTGCTGTCGTCCCCCGCAGCCCGTCCGGTCATCCGGGCCAGACTAGGCACCGAGGAAGGTGGGGGGGGCACCCTCTGGCCTTCGGGGCGGCCTTCCCCTCGGCCATTCTCCCAGGGGGCCGTGTGGCTTCCCTTTGCTTCCTCAGGAGGTGGGGGCTGTCAGGGGCTCCCACTCACCCTTCCCCAGAAGGAAAGCCCCTGCCACACAGGCCAAGGACCCAGGGCACCCGGGCCCCACCCTGGCCAACATGCACTTGTTACCAGGTCCCCCATTCCCCTCCTCCAACAGGGTCGGTGAGGATGCCCAGGCGTCCGTGGGTCAGGCTGGCCCCACGGGAGCCCCTGCTGGGTCCTGGTCCCAGTGAAGCCTGCATGACCCCCCCAGGGACCCAGGACCCAGGGACGCTGTCCCCACACGGGGTCCTACTCCTGGCCTGCGTGTCCTGGCCCACAGCTCCTTCCACGGGCTGCCCCCTCCCCTGTTAGCAGGTGCAGCAGCCCCTCGCAGGGGTCCGTGACTGCCCAGCCTGGCTGTTGGCCTGAGGGTACCCCTGAGGGTAGCTGGCGCCTGGTAGAGGCGACACCTCTGTGCCCCGTCAACCAGGGGGCACTCGCTCTCAGGCTACTGTAATTGGGGGGCAGTCAGGAAAACCCTAACTCTGGTGGGGACAGCCCTTCCGCTGGAGGTTCCGGGTGAAGCCACACTATGTCCCTCCCCCTGGGGCCCAGACTTACCTGAGTTTCCTGCATCCCGGGTCCCTCCCAGGGCTGCGTGCAGCTTCTCGGGGGGCAGCGTGCACTGTGGCCGGGACCCCCACCCCCCACGCAGCCCCTCTCCCCGCAGCCCCTCTCCCCGCAGCCCCTCTCCCCGAAGCCCCTCTCCCGGCCCTCCGCCGCCCCTGCCGCAGACTCTGATAAGTATTCCAGGCAAATATCCCCACGTTCCCTTCCCACGGTTTTCTGACCTCCTAATGCAGAATGATGGTGTTTTCTCCTGCTCAGCAGCCTGAACCCAGAGCCCCTGTTCCCCCCGTCTGCCCCCCGAATCCCAAGCAGCCCCCCGCACGCTCGCACAGAGCGGCCGGCGGCTGACAGCTGTGGAGAAGCGATTAGCAGGAGCCATGGAGAATGAAGGCTCCGGCGCCTTCCCAGGAGTCGTGGGGGCTCTGGGAAGAGAGCTCCCCATGGGGCAAAGCCCAGGGCAGCCGGGCCCCACGTCCCCTCCACCCCGCCCAGCCCAGGGCCACACCGAGTGCCTGCCCGGGGGCTTCTCAGACCGGCCGGGTCTGGCTGGCCCTGGTCTGCTGCCCCGCGGTCACTGAGCCTGCGTCCCCCCGGGAGCCGCTCACGCTCGGCCTACGTGACATCGGGCTCGGCTCCCACGGCCGCTGGCCCGTGCCTGGTGATCACGCTTGAAACACAGCCAGGAACCTGGTGGCAGAGATCTTTCGCTGTGGGGTGGTGGCTGGGCAGCTCTGGGGGGAACACAGGCCTGGGGCCGAGGCCTCAGTGCTTGGGGGCTGCGACCTCGTGGTGACCCGCCCTCCCTCCCACGGCCGCCAGGAACTTCCTAGAGCTCTGGGCCCACCTGCCCAGCTGCAAGGATGCCCCCACTCCTCCCCGGGCACGTGGCGGCCTCGACCTGCACAGGAGCCCCCCCAACACCATGGAAGCTGTGGGGCCCACAGTGGCCTCTCTCCGGGAAGAGCCGCAGACAAGCCTTGTCCCCAGTCGTCGCTGGCGGTTATGCTGCTGCCCCACACAGCGACAGCGCCCGGTGCTTCGTCTGCACCCTGTGCTGGGCACCGGCCCCCGGGCCTTGGGTTGATGATCCGCCATCTGGGCGGCTTGTGGGGCCCCGCACTGCGCTTCCCTTGAGAAGGAATTTGGGGCTGGGTCCCAATCCGGATTCTGCACACTGTCAGCTCACCCGGAGCTCAGAGGCCAGGAGCGGCAGCTGCTCCGGGGACCGCCTTTAACTTAGTCTCCGAAGCGGGCCCACGAGGAGGGACCACGGGGGACTCAGAAGCCCAAATCAGGGCCCACGGGAACCCCAAGGCCAGGCCCTTTCTCTGGGGACACTTGTCTCCTGCCCACGGCACAGGTGGACACAGAGACACGTGGACGGAGCCCCGGGTGGAGACGCCGGCAGACGGCGGGAGGCCGGCGTGGGGACGGACGTCACACGCCTGCGCATCAGCCGGCCCCACGGGAGTTGGCGCCTTCGGGCACCGGGGCCGCAGCTGATTGTCATCGGAACCTCCATAACGCGCCAGCGTGTTTCCCGAGAGGAAAACAACCGTGCGCCTGACGCACGGAGCGCGTCCGAGGGAATGACGGCGGAGCAGACGCCTCCGCGGCACGTGAGTCCGGTCCCCGCCCCGCGACGCGCCAGGTCTTGCCCGCGGCACCCAGGCCCTGCCCGCGGCACCCAGGCCCTGCCCGCGGCACCCAGCCCTGCTCCCCGGGCTCCGAACGGTTTTGACTGAAAACCTGACAGGCGCCTCGTCCTCCCTCCCCCTCCCCGCTGCGTCTACATGGCCGCTGAACGGCGCAGCCTCGTGTCCTGCCCCTCGGAAAACCCCGGCCCGAGTGTGACATCCTCCACGCCCTGTGGAAGGCGCCGCAGGAGGAAATCTGGCCGAGGAGCCGTCAGCTGGGACACGGAAATCGTGAGCCTCCCAGGCAAAGCTGGAGTCACTCAAATCCCGACTGTCCCGCCAGAGGCGCTGTGAAGACACTGAGAGAAGCCACGTGGCCGAGGGACGTGTCGGGAGAGCGCGCCCCCGATGAGGCCTCGTCTCCCCAGATCCACGAGGAGCCTTGAGCTCAGCAATCCCGAAGGAACACGGCTGAAAACCCGGCAAAGGGTCTGGAAGATCCTCGTCAAGAAGAGACGTGGGGTAGGGCGTGTGGGGGAGGGCACGCTGGTGAGGACAGCACAGATCACCTGCCCACTGCTCCCCCAGGCTGGTGCGGCGGTGGGGACGCCCCGAGGTCATGGGGACAAGGACGGCCCGAGAGGCTGTCCTGTCCCGGAGGGGCCAGCGGAGAAGCTGTCCTGGGGGGTCATTGGGGACATAGGAAGTTCCTTCTGTGACGGCTCAGGGCACTGGGGGCTCCGGCTGGCTCGGGGCTCACGTTCACGCCCCATCCCGGTGCTCCAGGCCCCAGAGGACCCCAGAGTCAGCCCGTCTGGGGAGCCCGTGGGCTCCCACCCAGGTCCCAGCAACACCCCGAGTCCACTCGGTCCGGGTTTACCCGAACTCCCGAGCCCACCCTCACCCCTACCCCCACTCGCTCCAAACGTCCCAGCCCTCGCCCCTCACCCCTCACCCCTCAACCCCTGGGGCACAGACCCAGCGGCCTCCTCGCAGCCCCTCCCATCACAGTGGCGGGGACCCCACCCTCCCCTAGGCCGCCGTGCTCATGACGGAAACCCATGCCTTCCAGGCGCGGAGCAGAAATTGCACCCAGGTGCCGAAGTGCTTGCCAGGTCCCTCCAGGCAGCGGGATCCATGCTCAGTAATTGTCGGAGCTGCTAAAAATACGAGATGGCGGGGGACAGGGCGCCAGTTCCCGCCTGCTGCCGGCGCACCGCGCATGGCCGAGCAGCAGGACCGGATCTGGCTGCGGGCGGGCCGGGCAGCACCGGGCATCGGGCACCGGGCACCGTCCCAGAGAACAAGGAAGTTCAGGGCGCGCGTGCCCCCCAGTGAGCGGCTGCTTCTGTGCGCCCACCCCCCCCCCCACGCTCAGACGGTGGCCGCAGCTCCGCGAGGCCACGGAGAGCCGGCTCCCCTGGGTCTGCAGGTGGACAGGACTGGGAGCCAAGGACACAGTGTATCCACATCATCCAGGGACCGAGCGCCTCACTGGAGACGAGGCGGCAAGGAGGACACGGCTTGCAGCACAGCCGGCGGGGGAAGGGGTGCGGTCAGGGCTCAGGCTGATTCCTCCTCTGCCCCTGCGCCCCTCACCGGGCCTTGGGAGGTGGGGTCACGGCCGCTTGCAGAGCCACCACGTGAACACCCTGACCGTCCGGCAGGTGACGGGTCAGCTGGCCACAGAGCACCGAGACGGCGGGCCAGGGAGCACTCCCGGATGCAGATGGCATCATGGCCTCCAGGCCTTCAGGATTTCAGCGCGGGAGTCCCGAGAAGTCGGCTGTAGACGCTTCTCCAGACGCCTGCTCCCCTTCTGGGCGCCCCGGCTTCACGTTCCCGGCTCCCAGCACCCCCAGGCCCGGGCTCCCCGGCTTCATGCTCCTGGCTCCCAGCACTCCTGGGCTCCCCGGCTTCACGCTCCCGGCTCCCAGCCCCCAGGGGCAGTCCTGCCTCCAGGAGCGTCCGGCAGGTGGGACGGGGCACTTGGGGGACCAGCCTTACCCCATGTGTGGGGTTCCGGGACCACGAGGCCGGGGTCACCCACCTGATGTGCTTCCCAGACTCAGCTGCCGGCCCATCGATGGTCAGAACGCCGTGACCGCTGCCCCATGGGCCTCCCATAGGGCCCCTGACCAAGCCCGCCAACAGGGAAGCAGAGGGTAAACTGAGGAAGGAAAACCCTGGAATTCCTGGCGATGGCTGCTGTTGTAGGGACGTTGTGTGATTTGTGATCAGGGAACTGCTTCTGCCTCTCGGGATGCCCCGTTCGCACCCTGGGGGGGACGGGCCTCCCTCCATGCCCTCTGGCACCTGGCCCTTCCTCTCTGCCATTCCCAGGGCCCGTCTGTGAGCAGGTCCCTCCCGGAGCCTTCCCTGCAGCAGCCCTTGCCGGCTGGTCCACCCCGACCACTGTCACCGCACCGGGACCCCTGCCCTCGCCGCCCAGCCCACCCTGGCCACAGGCTGTGTCTCCCCGTACTCCCCACCTGGCCCCGGTGCCTGGACCCCTCCGTGGATTCGAGAGGAGGGAAGGCGGGAAAAGCGGGAGGCGAGGCAGGGTCCGGCCAGGGCTCCCGGCCTCCGTCCCAGCCTCCAGGCGCCAGGGAGAAGTAGCAGAGAGGAGTCCCGGAGGCCACCAGTCCAAGGCTGGTTTCAGGGAGCAGGGTCCCCTGGGCCGGCCTCCTCCTCTCTGCGCCCACGAGGCCAGACGGAGCCCTAGGCTCTCGCTCTACCTACAGGGACCCCTCATACAGGGTCCAGGCCGCCCCATCCACGACCTCATGTAACCTCAGTGACCTCCTGAAGACCCCACCTCCAAACCCAGTCACCCTGGGGTCAGGGCTTCAGGTGTGAACTGGGGGAGGGGACACAATTCCCGTAACAGGCTGGGGGCCGGAAGGAGGAGGTGACAGGCAACAGAGTCACGCAAGGAGGGGTCGCCAGGCCCAACGCCTGGGGAGGCTGGGATGGGAGACCCAGGCCGTCAGCCCTGCCCCCGGACCCCCGCGTGTCCGGCTGTGGGGCCAGCTCCAAACAGACACTGACGGTCACACCCCTGACGGTCACACCTCTGTGTCTTCCCAGCAGCACACACGCCCTGTCAGGTGGCTTCACCGGCTGGCTTTTTGTCTGAAATAATTTCAAGCTGATAGAAGATTCGCACAGACACAGGAGCAGGTGCAGGGGACCCCCTCCCGGGGAGGGGAGGGCCTGTGCGGGCCCCCTGCCCTTCCTCTCCCTCCCCGTCCACACACCCTCTCCTCTCCTCCTGCCCACGTGTACCCTCCCCCCTCCCTCCTCCCTCCCTGCCCACGTGCACCCTCCCTGCCCACCCCCCCTCTCCCCTCCCTCCCCACCACCCACACTGTTTCCTGACCCAGGTGGGAATCAGGGCCCCGTGGACCTTACTCTCTGGTGAGCACTGCCTCAGATCAGGACCTCTTTCCAAAACCTGGGCACAGGAGGGACTTGGGGATGCCCCACAAGGACACTGAGCCCTTTTCTGATCTGCACCGGCCAATCCCCAGGTGGAAGGACATTCTCCCCAGAAAGGACTGGGAGACCCGGGCCAGCCCCGCCCCCTGTTCACGCCCCTCCCGGTGCCTGTGGCCGCTCAGTCACCCTGACCTCTGGGCGTCTTCCCAGACATGAGGACAGGAATTCAGGGCCCAGGAGCCCACCACCCTCCTCGTCAACACGGGCAGGAGGCCTTGCAGACACGGAGCGGATGGGGCGAGGGGGGTCTGCAGGCTCCCAGACCCCCCAGGGGAGATGGTGTCTGCCCCGGGCGTGGGCGATACTCACAGCCTGGACCCCAGGACTCGTCGGACGGGGCCAGTGGGGAGACAACTGGGCATCTAGAGGTTCCCTTACCGGAGCGGTGGGCCAGTCCTCAGGGATGGCCGCTTGCTCTACTGACCCCCCGAGGTCAGAGACACCGTCCCCCGGGGCCCGAGAGCGTAAACCCAATCTCTCCAGACGCCAGATGAGTTTTATGGACAGACAATGCATTTCATCATGAGGATTATTATTTTTTTAATTTTGGAATTAATAATCCAAGATTCCTCTACATCTTTTATGAAAAGCTCTATCTTCCATTTAATGAGCTCTATGCTACTAATCAGAAAATAAAACTTAAGCAGCACAATGATTTAGCGGTGGGACAGAGACAAAAGGGGAAGGAGGCACACTGAGCCGAGCCAGGAGGGGCCGGGGGAGGGGCTGGCGTGGGG
>PISW01014775.1:0-19619 GCA_004023785.1 Mungos mungo | reverse complement strand
CCAGTTTCTCTGTGGCTCTTCCTTCTGCTCCTGCGGTACAGTCTTCTGTCTCTCTGGCCCCCAGTGGTCACGGCAGGTCACCATTCAGAACTGCCACCGGGTCATTCCCCGCCCACTGCGGGAAAAGCCATTGCACTGTGGAGCTGCCTGAGATCAAGTCCACCAGCTCTGCCCGCAGGGCCTCACGGTGCACAGGGTCCCTGGGCCACACTCCATCAGGGACCCCGGGCCCTCTGTCACACTCACACAGGGGCCCCGGGCCACACTCGCCCTGGGGGCCAACCCCGCGACTATAAACACCAGGACCACGCTCTGCTCCGCAGCCGTCACCTCCGCACGTTCCCTCCTCTCCCCTCCGCCTGCCAGACCTCTCGCACCCAGCTGCCTCCTCAGCACCTCCACTAAGTTGTGCCCCAGGCACCTCGGACTTAACGCAGCCACACAGGGCTCCCGCTGCCCCTTCCCAGGCTCCCCCTACCTCTTCTCGCCCACCTGCTCCTTCGAGAGCCCGGGCACTGCTCTTGCCTCTTCCCTCCCTTCGTCCACACATCCGATCCACCGGCTCATCCACCTGCTCATCCGGCAGACTCTGCCTCCCAGCACCCCGGAGCCACATCCGTCTCCAAGCGGTCACCCCCGCCCCCTGTCCTGCCCACCGCAGCGGCCCGCATGTCCTCAGTCCCCACCTCCGTTCACTCTGCAGACGGCAGCCAGGATGAGCTTCTTAGATCACAGAGCACATGACCCCCTCGGGCCCCAAACCTTCCAGGTGCTTCCCTTGTTCGCGCGAGACGTGCAAGTTCCCCCCAACTTACGAAGCCCCACGCTGGCCCGTGGGCTCCGTCGGCTTCCCTCCACATCGCAGCCCTTCTGGGAGCCCAGGCTCCTCGCTCTGTCCTCTGACCTGCCGCTCCCTCTGCCTGGGGCACTGAGCACTCGGGGCTCCCCGCCGTTCAGACCCCGGGGAGCTTGCCCTCCCCGGAGAGGCCGCCCCAGACCCCCTGTGAATGCTCAGTGCACAGCTTTTGTGATATGAGGTGCTTCCAATACCTGATGGGTTTCTGTTCTTTACATGGTTGATTAGATCATGTCTACACCATAAGGCGCCTGCACCCTTACCAACCACAGCGCTTACCAAAGAGTAGGGGGTCCATTCTGAAACTTCCTGCTCTTTGCTTCCTTTTCTCTGGGCGAGGACCCCACCACCTGCCACCACCAGCCCCAATCTCTCTCTCTCCCCTCTCTCTCTCTCTCTCTCACACACACACCCCTTTCCAATCCAGAATGGAGCCATCTGACCCCTGCCTCACCCAGGCCCTACAGCTTCCAGTCTCAGTTCGGCCTCCCACCTGTCCCCACCCGGCAGAGGACATCCGCCCTGTGACCTCAGTCACACAGATGCCCAGCAGCACCAGGGGACCTGGCATCTCCCTGCCTTTCCACCTTGTCTCCCTCCTCTCCATCCATCGTCTTTTGCAGGGGTTCACACTAAGGGATAAGCAGGAAATCCTGTCGGTGAGCCCAGGAGAACTGTCGCTCCTCACAGCACCCCCACCCCCACCCTGAGCTATTTTCTGACAGCAGCCTCTGGACGTGCCCCGGTGCTCTGGGGCCCTCAGCTGGTCAGCGGGGGGTTCCCAAGCCCGGGTTCCCAGGTACCCAGGCTGGAAGGACCCGGCTGCCTCGAGACTCCTGCTGGCTCCCCTGTGGGATCTGTTCAGGGCCCTCCAATCAGGACTCGCTCAGCTCTCTGTCCCCACAGCACCCTGTCCCCCTCTGCCAGGGCGGATTCCGGGCACCCTAGGATGGAGGCCAAGGCCAAGGCCAGTTTTCAACGAGTCCCTTCTATTTCTAAGTTCCTTTTGCACAAGCACCGTGTTGGTGGTGGTTGTTGTTTTCACCGTTGAACTTCCAACGCAAATACTAGAGCATCTTCTATATATATGCCTGCCACTCAGTCTCCGGACAACACCCAAGGGCCGAGGTCCCGCCCCAGGCTCTCCCCAAGCTCGCGTCCCGCACCGGGTGCCAGCAGTAAACTTGCAGGCCAGTGAAGGAGCGAGAGAATTCCAGAAAGTGGTAAAGGCAAAAAAAAATAGGAGTGCCAGGCATCTTGGGTTTCCTTGGTAAGATCTTGGGCTGCTCTTTCTCCCTGGCGGTTTCCCTTCCACCAATTTAGATCAGCTGGGGAGCCTGATTTACATTTTAAAAGGAAATTAAAATGTTTTGAATTACAACTAAGAGCTTTCCTTTTAAGGGAGAAATATTCCTTTTTCATGAAAATGTTTTTTTCTTTCCCTCTCAAATGGCAAGAGCTGTTTTTAAACAAACAAAAATTAACAATATTAATTGATGAAATATTCATCACACCAGGTTTAACCTGCTTTCATAGTAAACAAAATCCTAACATTTGCTTAATTATCTGGTACAGTGCATTTTTTTTCCTTTTGATGAGGAAGGAGTTGTGAAATCCACATTCTTTTTTTATTTTTTTAATGTTTGTTCATTTTTTTGAGAGAGACAGAGAGAGTGAGCAGGGGAGGGGCAAAAAGAGAGACACACAGAACCTGAAGCAGGCTCCAGGCTCTGAGCGGTCAGCACAGAGCCCAACCCGGGGCTCGAACCCAGGAACCGTGAGATCATGGCCTGAGCCGAGGTCAGATGCTTAACCCACTGAGCCACCCAGGTGCCCCTTGAGATCCACATTCTTAGCAACTTTCAAATGTGCAACACAGTATTATCATCTAGCGTCACCAAGTGGTACATTGCAGCCCGTGGCTTACTCAGCTTATTGAAACGCATTTCTTTCCCTGAGGGACACAGAGGGTTTATGTGTAAAGTTATCTGAGGTGAAGGTTATCAGGCTGACAGGAAGGAAGACACTGGCTTCTGTTTCCATCGCCGCTCGTTTCAGAGATGATCTTTGCGCCTGCAGGTTTTCTGAAACTAAAAAAGGTGTTTTCTGAAATTTGAATGAACAAGCCTAAATAGTTCCCTGCGGTGTAAACAGCTTGGCCGGGGGTTTTAAGCCCTTCTAACTGCTCCAGCTGGAGCCAACCCTGACATCTCCGGGGACAGGAGCTCTGCCACCGCCCGAACCCCGGCCTAGCAGGAAAAATTCGCAGCTCTGCTTTGCTGGTTGTCTGGGGAGGTATTTAGAGCTGTATTTCAAGTCCTCTGAAAGAACAGCTCTCATTGTTTTCCTCTCGCCAACAATTTGCACCGAGTAGGGACTCAACGATTACCTGTTGGTCGGCTCTTAAGGAATGGACTTGACCTCCATTTCTGCGGCAGCCTCGGTCTCAACAGCTCCGTAAAAATGAGCGAAACGCGCAGCCTGGTGTGTGACACGCTGGATCTTAAAAGCGAACCCTATTTATCTCAGTTTGGTCAAGCGCTGGCCACACAGCATCTCAAGTCTCAAGAAACCGAGCTAGAGCTGTTAGCGGTCAGCGCGGGCATGTCTAAAACCCGCATTTCCCACAAATACACACGTTTTCTGTGTGAACATTTGAACACTTCACAATACGCAGCGGTCCGAGACGCCTGTGTGAGTGCACTCACAGATCGGCCACACCATTTTCCTTGCTCCCCTGGCCCCTCCTTGCCCACACTTTTGGGCAGTTCTGGGCCATTCGGAGTAGCCCGCTGCAGAGACAGGGGCGCCGGTGAGGGAGAGGACAGGAGACTTCCCCACTTCCGAAGCTCCTTGGTGGGTGTCCTCCCCCAGCGCTCAAGTCCTCTCTCCCGGGACACCGCCTGCCCCTGCCAGCACAGCACTGACTGCAGACAAGGTGAGCTGTGTTTTCCAGAAAACCGCAGCTCATGCTGGTCTGCCACAGCTTGGAATTTTAGCTTTCCTCTGCACACCCAGACACGCATGTGCACGTGCACACACACACACACACACACACACGGCTGCAAAGTGGACTTCTCCGTTCTCTCTGGGAGGATCTGGATTCTTGGGGTGCAGAGATCATGTTCTATTCCAGTCAACAACCTTCCCAGCAGTGATGGGCTGAAGCCCAGAGCCTGAGGGCAAGGTCGGGGGCCAACAAGGAAAGGTAGCTGGCAGGTGGGGGGGGGGGATCCGGCAGGGCCTGACAGGGATGGAACGTGGCCCCTGACCTTCTAGAGCTGGGCGTCAGTGCTACCCCTGCTTCCGGGAGGCCCCCTCCTACTGTGGGTGAACTCCTCTGGGACACGGCCTGGCCAGGGCAGCACCCAAAACCCGCCAGTAGATCTGAGTAAGCGCGTGCTCCGCACTTTACTGAGTGACCCAGTGCACGGTGGGAACCAAAACGCACAGCCAAGATGGACAGGAATGGAACTTCATGCGTCCACACGTGATGGGCTCTCTAACAATGACAGACACGGAACCAGCATTCCCGGAAGTGATCGCTGGACCCAGCAGCCTTTGTACGTGACAACTTGACTGTCAGATCCAGGAGAGACCAACCAGAGACGGAAGAAAGGGAAGAAACACGTCACAAGTAAGGCACATCTGTATACATTTGGGTGTTTTTACATTCTCACAGAATCCAGAATTTTTTTTCAAAAACGTTCCTTTTTACTGATAAATATCGAGGAAAGTCTGCCCAGATTTCAGCGCTTCGGCGGTTCCGAGAGACGTGGCTGATCCTGTACAAAAAGCCCGGGAGGGTCGGAGCAGAAACGGCTCCATCTCTGCCTGTGGCAGGTCTATTAGGAGATTTTGTTAAGAGCAGCCTCTTCACACTTAAACGCAGGTAAGGTCCCCAAAAAGCATTTTATAGCCTCTTGTTCTTATTCACACACCAGGCCCCTCCCTGCTGACTCGGTTAGGGGGAAGGAAACATATGCACCTAGACAAAATCCCAGCAACTCCTGAGTGTGTGTAATAGCCTTCTCCTCCCAGCCAGAACTTTCTGCAGACTGGGTCCCTCCTGATGGCTTTCTTCTCTAGGTCCTCGGTCCTTCCAAAGGGAAAGCCTGCTGCTCCCCCCGCCCCCAGGACAGCCTCAGCAGCCTGAGCCCTTCATCTTCGTCTTGCCCCACAGCCTCCGTGGCAAGGCGCCCCCCCCCCGGCCCCCACACTAACAGACAGCTGGAAGGGCTACATACAAACAGAAACCTCAGCATTTTAGAGAACTCTGCTCCATCCGAATCTGCACACCCGGGGCCCGCTCCCCACACAGTGCTCCTCCCAGGCAAGGTGCGACCGCCTTCCCTCCCCACACGCACTCCAGCTACCAAGTGTGCAAAGCAGATGTTTATGGAGAATACAAGGTGCAGGTGGACGGGGACACACAGGAACCCCGGTCCTAGGCCCACGGCTTCCCCGACACACACCAGAGCTCCTTGGGAGCTCACCCCACCTAAAATTCGTGGCAAATCCGTGGCCCCGGGGCCCCTCGTGCCCAGACGCCCAGACGGCGTCCCTCCCCAACTGGGCATCTAAGAGTGCAGCCTGACCCGCAGGTGGGGGGGCTGGAGGAGCTGCGGGGGTGCATGTCAGACCAGGGGAGACCCCTGCTAGAAGGGTAGCCCACGTCCGGCGTCCTATCGGGTCCGCGGGCAAGTAGCAGAGCCGGCCACCGGCTGCCCGCGGCCGGGGCGCGCGGGGCGAGAGGCCGCCGAGCCCGCGGCGCCGGCGGATCTGCCCGCGCCGGGAGGCGGGATCCCTGGGGGCTGCTGGGCCCGCGCAGGACGCGCTCGCAGGCCCAGGGGCTGCACCCCAGGGGCGCTGAGGCGGGCAGGGAACCCCGACAAGTCCCAGCAGCAAGGTGCCCAGAGGAGAAGAGCGGCCAGGGCTCGGGAGTGAGCGGCAGATGGGAGCCAGAAGCCCAAACGGCGACCCTGGAGAGCCTGCCGCGAGCAGGCGCCGCGAAACGCGGTTCCCAACGAGCAGCAGACAAAGGCTCGGGTGCGCACGCGGTGGCCGGTGGCGCCCGGGCCCCGCGCTTCGGGCCGCGAAAACCCGTGCCCAGCCCGGCCGGCGCGACCTCCGCCGCCCCCGCTCCGGCCGCGGGGCTCCGGGCCTCACCTTGCTCGCCCTCCATCCACGGCCACGGCGATCCCCCCTTCCGCGCACCGGGTGTCTCTTCCCTTAGCGTCTCCCGCCTCCTGCCTTTTGCAAACCTCTGCCTTGACTGTTCTGCTCAGCCTGCCCCCTCCCCCGCGACACGCCTTCCGCCACCCCTGCTCCCGCGCGCTCTCAGCCCCGCACCCGGGGCCGGGGAGGCGGGGCGGCCGCGGCCGGCTGGGGGTCCGGGCCGGCGGCGCCTTTCTCCTCCGCCCTGACGCCCATTGTCCTTCGCTTCACCGGCCCAAGCCCAGGATCTAGACAAAGTGGACTCCTGGCGAACGTGCACCCATTTCACTTTGCTAGTCCGCGATCTGGAACAGGGTCACTGGGGGGGGGGGGGAGGGGGACGCGGCCCCGGCCCCGACTCCGAACCCGGGGGACCGCCAGTGCCTCGGCCTTCGGGAGCGCGGAGCTCCGGGGTCCCGGCCTGCCCTCCCCGGCCCGGGGACCGAGCGGGCGGGACCCCCAAGCGGAAGCCCACCGGTCCCAGGCTCAGCAGAGACGAGCCACGGAGTAGAGACGCCGACGTGCTGGGCAAGTGTGGCCACAAACAGCACCGGGGACCCGAGGCCGGCGGCGGTCCCGTCCTCGCCGCGCGGCGCCCGCCGCCCCGCCGGGTCCCCCTGCCCCCCGGCACGCGCGCCGAGCCCGGGAATCCCGGGTGTCCCGGCGCGGACCACGCTCCCGCGCGCCACCGACGCGCCCCGAGCCTCCCGCCCCTCGGCGACGCCCGCTGGGCGCCCGGTGCCGCGGGGAGCCGGGGGTCCGGCACTTACTGGGGCTCAGGAAACACTCCGTCAACCTTCGGAAGCAGCTCGCGTTCGTGGAGGGTCCATCTTCCATGTCGGAGCCGAAGAGCAGGGGGGACACGGCGGCGAGGGCGAAGCCGGCGCCTCGGGGCCGCCGCGGAGCTCGGCCGCCGCCGCCGGGGCTGGGGCCGGGGCAGCCCCCGCCGGCGGCCGGGAAGCCCGGGGAGCCCGCGCGGCGGGCGGCGGGGCCGAGCGGGAGCCGGAGCCCGGCGCGGCCGGGGAGCAGCAAGCCCTGGAGCGCGGAGCAGGGGAAGAGCCGCCGCCGCCCGCCGCCGCCGCCGCCGCCGGGAGGGACGCTCGAGGCAGCTGCCGCTGGGGCTCCGCCGCCTCCTCGAGCCGCCGCCGCCGCCGCGCCCTCCCTTCCTGGGAGACGCACGGGGAGGCGAAAGGCAGATGAGGAGGGGAGAAGGGAAGGAGGGGGCGGGGGGGGCGGCGGCCAGAAGTAAAAGGAAGATGGAGAGGAGGAGGGGACAGGGGAGGAGAGGGCGAGCGCGAAGGGAGCACGGGCCGGGCCCCAGCCGCCGCCGCCGCGCGCACACGGGGCGCCCGGGTCCCCGGCGCGGCCTGCGGAGGAGGAGGGCGGGCGCGGGGGCGCGGCTCGCTCGGCCCGGCCGCCGCCAGGCCGCTCGGGGGCCGGCCCCGGGCCCGCCGCGCTCCCCCCGCCGGCCGCGCCGCGCCAGGGCTCCGGGCGGAGTTTGCCGGGGCCGGGGCCGGGCTGGTCCGCGGCCGCCGGCGGGGGGGCCCGGGGGCGGGGAGCGAGCGGCTCCGCGGGGCTGGCCATGGCCCTCCTCCCCGGGCCGCCGGCGGGAGGGGCGCGGCGGGCCGGGACTCGGCGGGCTCCGCCCCCGCGGGACCTGCCCTCCCCCGGCCGCGCGGCCCGAGCGCGCGGGTCCGGTCCTCCTCTGCGCTCCGCCGCGCCCCTCGCGTTCCGGGCTCTCACATCGCGCGTCCGGCTCCGGGTGCGGGAGGCCCCGGCGGCGGCGGCGGCGGGCGGCTGGCGCGCGCGATCGGCGTGCTCCCGGCCGGGCCGAGGGGCTGCGGGGACGCCGCCTGCGAGCGTGGCGCGGTTTGTGCGCGCTCCGGTGGCTGAGCCTCGGCGACTGCTCGAAAGCGGCGGAGAAAAGCGCCGCAGTGCCGCTGCCCGTGGAGGAGGCGGCGGCGGCGGCTGCAGAAGACGCCCACTGGCGGAGCGGGCGCTCCCCACGCCGCCGCCGCCGCCGCCGCCCGCGCCCACGTAGCGCGCCCCGCCGCCACTGGGTCCCCCGGCGCCAGGCCCCGCACCCCCGCGGGCCTCGGCGGACGGGCTGGGCTGGGGGGCGGGGAGCTCCTGCGTCTCTGCCGGGCGTCGTCACATCTGGGTCTGGTGTTCCGGATTCTAAATCCGCCGCCCAGCAGCTGCTCCAGCTGTGCGCTGCTGGGCAGGCCACGTTGGCCTGTCCCTTGCCCGAGCCAGGGAGCCCTCCTGGTGGCTGGCCAGCAGCTCCGACGGAGCTGTGCTCAGAGCTCCCGGGAGAGGAGTTCAAACTCGGACGTTTGGTTGGAGTTTAAGTCAACGCGCAGTGTTTCCAATAAACTAAGATTTAGAAAGTCTAAAAGTCTATCCATCCCCAGGACTCCCTTTGCGACACACACTTTAAAACGAACTTGGTGTGCACAGCCCTGTTGGCCCCGGTAAGGTCCAGAGACTGGAAAGGGCAAACTGTGGCTCAAAAGAGAAAAACCGTAAGCCCCGAAAAACCCCAAAGCCCCGAGGACCGCCTCGTCACCTGCGGTGTTTTTGGACACCCTAACCCACCCCACCGCCACCTCCGCTCCTTCCTTCCCTGCCCGAATGCAAACAGTTGCTGCTGACGGGAAATGTGCCGCCCTATGGGCGCTCAGAACAAGGAGCCGCCAGAAGTTTGGGAAGTTGAAGCGCCAGAGCGCACAGATGCGCAGGTGCCTGGGTCCCGGCGGGCGCGCAGCGCGGGGTCACCAGTGCACTCCGGGTCCGAGAGGGGGGCGACAGGCCTGCTGCCCCACGGTGGGACGGGCTGTCCTGACTCCCTGGACCAGGTCCCCTTCCCAGGAGTGGAGCGCGCGCACCGAAGCCAACTTCCACGACGGGCAGCGCGGCCCGCTGAGCGCGAGGGGTGCGCGGCGGTGCAGTCGCTGGGCCGACGCCGGGCTCGCACCCGGGCCTCTCGCGCTGTCCATGATTTCTGCCCGGCGGCTCGTGCTGTCCTGGGTTCTTCCGTCCGTCCAGTTCTCAGGTGTTTTTATTTTGAAGCGCGCTCCATCCAGATCCTTCCCCAGTCTCTGCTTTTTCCCCACTCCCATCCAAACACCCCCACAGTGGGGAAGAGCAAACTTGTATTTGCGCCAGACTGGGCAAGTGGGGTGCCTGGGACTTGACGCGCCTCCCCTCTCCCAGCAGAGGCTGCGGGCGTTTCTGCAACTGCGGGGCGCACGCGGAGCGTTGCCTGTAACCGGCGTGGCCCTGGCTCTCACCAGACCGTAACCCCCCAAATTTGCGAAACGGGAAATAGGTTCTGGTGACTCTTACCTGACAGAGAGGGTATTTTTGCTGTTGCCTTTGTTTTTCCCCCCCCGACGAAGAAACAACTAGAACAACGCTGCCCGGTCTCGTGCTGGAGCCTCCCCCTCTCCGAGGCGCAGACGCCGCCGACTTCGGGGTTCTCGCGGGGCGTCGGGCCTCGGCACCCGCGGCGGACCGGCCGCGCGGGGAGGGTCCCCGCAGGGCTGGGGGCACGCGCTTCTCCTCCGAGTGTTTGCTGTTCGTTCCTTTACGCGCAAAACGTTTCCTCTCATCGTTTAGGGTCCTCCTGTCGCCTTTTGGAGCGATCGCAGTGACCTTTCCATTGTAAGAAAATGGACGAGTAGTTCGACTACAAGCCTCCGTGCGGAAAGCGGGACGGGAACCGTCAAATACTTCTTTCTGAGTCTTTGTTAAATCAAAGCGCAAACTTTAGAATTTTCTCTAACCCTTTTCTGGGATCAACCTTCATTCTCCTTTCCGTCCTTATTTTCTTCAAACGCTTGCTGGAAGGCACGCATTTCCTGGACAAATTAAAAATGACAAAGCAGGACAGCGGGAAAGGCACACCCTGGGGAGGGGTTTGCTGATTATCGATCACATCGGTTAAGTAACCGTTCACTTGGTGCTGGAGCCGGGCTCTGTCAACATGAGGGTGGCGGCACCAAGTCACGTGCCCTTTCTTCGGGAAAGATCGTTTTGTCCAAGGTTTAAATCGCAAACGCACGGATGTAAGGGCGCTGTCACTCACCCTGGTGTCCAGGTGTCGCAACACCTGTAGAACGCGGCTTTTGTGGATTTTTTCCCATCACTTTGAACTTCTCCAGTGATCCATCAGAAAGGGGAAGAGATGTCACTGAACACCTGTTACTCCAAACCTTCTATGAATGACCACATTGGCCCACGATTAAGCGAGCCTGCGTTCTGGTAGCTCCCAGAAAATTGGCCACGTGGTTCTATGTCCAAATGTTACCAGATTACAGTACAATTTAAACACGACTGAAATTAGTAGTTGTAGCTCCAGGACCACGGGGCGAGCAGACATTCACACCAGCATGGTGCTCTTTGTGAGATCAAGGATTTCCCTCATATTCCATTGAGAAGATGCTAGCCTACTGCAAGGCATAAAAACCAAAATAACGTTAGGAAGGCAGTTAACAGGAGCAAAGCTGTCAAAACTATGACGACCGGTGTTAAAAGCATTTGTCTCTGCCCTTTACCAAGAGGAGTGGTCAGGAGGGGGGTTTGCACTGGTAATGAAACCTTGTGCTTGCTTCGGTGTCTGCCCGCTTATCATCTGATTTGAATCATTTGTTCTTCAAAGGATTTTAAAACATGGGTCAGGGTAGAGCCTAAGATATTTTAAAATGATTTCCTCAAGTTAAGACATTTCTTTATAATAACCATCCACCCCTTTTAATAGACTAAAAGTTAAAAGTTTAATAAATATGGTTTGTATCTTATGAAATTTTGGTCAACATGCAGGCCTGTGTCTTAACTGATTTTATTTTACAACTTTTGTGACCAAAGGCGGACAGCTGTAGACTTGACATTGCCAACGGACTGGATAATCTGCTTTCTCTTTTCAAATAGTTCTTTAGAAAGATAGAAAAGAAAGGTTGATTAAATATTAAACTCATCTACTTAGACAGATAAAGTCTATTAAAAAGACACATTCTCTTTACCTTGATTTTAAATTTTGTGACCTGATTATCTGAGCAAAATAATGAATAAAAGCAGGTGCCTCTTGCTCCCACATCCAATAGAAATACATGGGTTTTATGTGCCCAATTTTCAATTTAATTGCTAGCAAATCATCAATTCATATTTCCCTCAAGTGTGACCCATCAGCCCACAAATGCTGTGCATTCTCATGAGATAATTTATCAGTGATTATCTGGCACATTAAAAATGGAGCTCGGCTGTGGGGCATTTTCTTGCCACCTCCCAAGCCCACCAGCTCCCTCCCTCCTAGTTCTAAGTTTGTCTTTCCAGGAAGCCCCCTTTAATTTTTCTCATCCCTGATCACTCATAGCTGTGCTGTGCAGACTCCCAAAACTGATGTGTTTTATCTGCACGTGTGAATATGTTGCATTAACTCTCCCAAGCAATGTAATGTGTGTATAATTTTAAAGCCTGAGGTCAGTGTCCTGGTACCCTTACCGCTCATAACCTTTAATAAAGGCCAGCATACAGTAGGTGCTCAATGATTGTTCCCCTACCTGTCACCTGCATGCTCTCTGCCTCCAAATTTCTATCAGTGTCGATGCTAATAAATCTTGACTAACGTGAGGGATGCACTCTGACAGCATTGTTGTAGTCAAGCCTGAGAAACAGAGGTCATTGTCATTTCAGTAAGAAAATAGTATTAAAAAGTCAGTTTCACTGAATGGCACACTCTTGAAACTAGACAAATACGACTTAAAAGACAATTTCTTCAGCTACGCTTTGTATTCCTACATCTTCAGATTAAAATTATTTTTATGAATTCAAACCAATTCACTATAAAACAAACTACGACTTCGTATTGCCTTATGTTATAGAACAAGTAAAAACCAGTATATTATTTCACATTTAAAACATCAAAATAGTATTTCATTTTCAACTAGAATATTTTTGATCCTAGGCAGATTATTAAAACATTAATATTCCAAATAAATCTTCTTATGTGCCCATACCTTCTGAAAGGAGGGTTCAGGGTGTTTCTTGATAAACAAGATTCAAGTGGAAATTTTCATGAATCAAAAGCAAAGCATTTCATTCCCTCCTAAAAATAGGCTCTGCTTAATGTCTAATGAGCATCCAGCCCTGAGGAGACCTGTGTGAGAAAGCACGAGTTATGTAATCAATACGAAGTCCCTGGGATAGCCGAGGGAGCGTTGACTCTTACATAACGCTGCTGATTCTGACACAGAACTTTTGAAGACGTTCCCATTAAAAATATATCAAATCACTTTAGAGATCCGTTGTGATCGGTAGAATGCGGAAGTGGCGCTCATGTCTCAAAAACATACTAATTAGAATATAACCATGGGGTGTTTAAAGCATAACCAGTGCTGTTTAAATAATCGACACTTCCACCAAATTTGTACAAGTCAGAGATACCAAGGACATTTGAGGCTGTGTTTGAAGAGTTCAATAAAATCAACATGAGAGAGTTATTTATATAATACACATACACATACATATACATATATACACACACATCTATATGTGTCTATATGTGTATGTGTGTGTGTGTGTCATAAGAGAAAGAAATGCTTCTTTAAGAGAGTCGCAGCCTAGTGAAAGCATTTAAATAGAAAGTGACCACAGGGGACATTCAGGGTAAAAAAGGCAGGCTAGGGAATGGCTTAAATTAATAAAGTTAATTAATAATAAATTAAATAAAGGTCACCAAAATTCCTGCTGAGTCTGTCCCACCATGACGCACACCTCGGGGCCAGCACAAATTACTGTGTGGATTGTTAATGTCACGCCTGTCTTCACCTGTGCCTTGGGAATCCTTTCCCTGTAAACACTGTTGAAGTCTAATACCTGTATTTTTACAATGAACCTTGATATTTATACAGGGGTCTGATGCAGCTTTGAGAAAAAGAAAAACTGTTGGCTCTTACATGTTTGTCTCAAAAATAAGGACCAAAATGGCTCATTTAGTCTAGCATGTACTCTTTCTGTTCATGTCAAAAAAGAAAAAGGAGGAGGAGGAGGAGGGAAAACCAGCCCTGGCTCGGGGCACAAGTGGGCACTGTGAGTCTGCGTGCCAGGGCTGGACGGGCATTTAAGGGCATGCAGGGGAGGCCAAGTTCACTCACATGGGTGAATTGTTCTGACGTCAGACCTTGATTTATGAAGACCGGTTTCTCTTGTTAAAGTGCCCAGAGGAGAAGGAAAGACAGGGCTTCACACTGGCGGCCATCAGCCTGGGTCGGGCACAGGGCTCGCAGGCAACACCCCAAGGGTGTGGATTTACGAGGTGGAAGGCCCTCGTCTACACAGTCAGCCCAGCCGGCCCACGCACGTCTAGTGTCTCTTAAAGCAGCATGTTACATGGCAGCTATTCTTAGAACTTTTTTTTTTAATGTTTTTATTTATTTTTGAGAGAGAGAGAGAGAGAGAGACAATGACAGGGGAGGGTCAGAGAGAGAGGGAGACACAGAATCTGAAGCAGGCTCCAGGCTCTGAGCTGGCTGTCAGCACAGAGCCAGATGCGGGGCTTGAACCCACAAACCGTGAGATCATGACCTGAGCCGAAGTTGGAGGCTTACCAACTGAGCCCCCCAGGCGCCCCCTATACCTAGAACTTTGTATATGAGCTCTTTGGAAATGGACCCGTATAAGAAAAAATAATAACGATAATAACTACAGAAGCCGAAAGAGAGGCAGCCTTCCTGTGTAGAGGCCTTGGACTTTGGACAGAGAACCGGAGGAACCTGCCCGCATCTCTTAGGTCGGCAGTTGAAGAAAGACATCGAGACAGTGTAGCTTCCATAAAATCTCTGGGCACATTCGTTTCCTTCGGTTCAGAAGTTGGGGGCTCATAACTGGGTTTCTGGGTTGCACTAATTAGTGTTGTATCAACAACAAAGGTAAAGTCAAGAAAGGGAGATGTCCGCCCCCGACAGGTCACCGGCACCCTCATTATGCTCCTGGCGTGAAGCAATCTTTGATAGGGCTTCACTGCTTCAAGCAGAATAGCCAGTGGGGACAGGCACAGGCCAACTGCTCGTGCTGCCTTCTGGTAGAATTTTCCACTAGAAGTTTCCAGAAACTTCTACTCAGGAGTCCTGCACCCCTGGTATGCTATCCTGCACTACAACTATCGATGTTCAAAATAATCCCGTGTAAGGACCCGACCCCACTCAAACGACCCACCA
Source organism: Mungos mungo (assembly GCA_004023785.1). Lineage (NCBI taxonomy): Eukaryota > Metazoa > Chordata > Mammalia > Carnivora > Herpestidae > Mungos > Mungos mungo. The sequence goes on along the minus strand of PISW01014775.1, from coordinate 5,330 downwards.
TCACTGCTATCAGTAAGAAAAAACAACGTTTTAGCATATCAACCCGAGTTTAAAAAATATACCAAAAAGCCAAACATAGCCTTCTGATTCGAAATCTCCATAATGATTCTCCATCTTACTTTCTACTTAGGAGACGTTAGTCTGCGGTGCACTGAGAGCCTGGGGCTAAGGGGCAGGACTTCGGCGAAGCAGGCCAGCGCGCGCTTTCCAGAAAAGCCCACCAAGCAAGGCTACGCAGCATTAGACAGTTTGCTGCTATTGCTGGCCCGTCACGCTGGTCATCTGTGAGTGGCCCCAGCTGGCCCAAGTCCAAGGCTACATGCTTGCGGTCAAGAGGGTGGAAAGGTAACGTCTCGGAGCTGCATCTGCTCGCGGGAAAACTACTCCTACCACACACGGAGGGTGTGGCCTGTGTGGAATCAGACAGAGCTGCAGGTGGGCTAGTCATTTGCAGGTTGCATGCAGCGTCCGGTCCTCCCAAACGGTGTGGGGGTCAGCCTCCACTCCCGAAATGAGTGTCTTGATCCCCGGACATGTGACTTGTGGTGTATGGACTGCCGCCCCCTGACTCACTCCCTAGCCTGAGCCATGAGAAGGTGCAGCAGTGACATCCAGGCATGAAGAGCGGCCCCTGTGTCGCCGGAATCCGGTTTCCCGTCCGTGGAGTCAAGCCTTCTCCCCGGGCCCGCCGGGAACTGCGGGGGACCAGCGTTCACTCAGAGTCAACCCATCTGGTAAGGAATGTTTAGAAATGTTAACATGTGCATTCGAGAAGATTCTCCTGCTCGGTTAAAAAAAATTAGGATTAGGGACACCGGGTGGCCCAGTCGGTTAAGCGTCTGACTTCAGCTCAGGTCATGATCTCATGGTTCGTAGGTTTGAGCCCCACATCTGTGCTGACAGCTCAGAGCCTGGAGCCTCCTTTAGATTCTGTGTCTCCCTCATTCTCTGTCCCTCCCCTGCTCACACTGTCTCTCTCTCTCTCAAAAATAAATAAACATCAAAAAACAAAAAATTAATGGGATTGAACAATTAAAACCAAGTTAAAAATGACTGTGATTTTATCCAATAATCTCACGTAACTGACAAATCCTGACATAACCACCTGAATTTAAATGTGGATCTTTGCCTCTGAATTCCTCTTCCTCGTTTCTGGAGTTAGTGAGAAGCAGGGGCGGAGCTTGCGGGAAGCGGTTCAGGTTAGAGGGAGCAGAGAAGGCGGCACTTCCTGGGCCCTGAGAACAGCCCCGGCGGCTGGAAGTCCACGAGCCTTAGGTGGGGAGCAAGAGTGGGAATAAGCGTGTCCAACAAGACGGGAAGCCGACAGTGGCAGGGGCACCATGGGTTATGGGACGGTCTCGACACGTGACGGAGACGCTGGTCGTATTCTCTGATCGCTGCAAGGAGTCTATTGATCATAGAGACAACACGACCAATACTTTCTCGCCGGCCCCCTGCAGCCTCCAGTTACCTGATACCCTTTCAGGTTAGGCTACCCTGGCGAGGACGTGAATTTCATACATTTACAATGTATCAATGTTTCGTAGCCCTTTGTTGGCAAAAAGTTCACAAATTTTGAAGAACAAACAGTAAATGATGCTTGCTATTCCCAAAGTCGACTTGTTTCTGCAAATAGCATCCACGAATAGGCCAGAGTGAACCCTCTTCTGTTTGTTTTGTTTGGGGCTGCCCTGAGCACAGCAGCCCGAGAGTGACCACAGGGCACCCTCGGCCCTGAAGAGCACACACACAGCGCACGGGCCTTGCCCACTTGGTCTGGAGAACTGAACACCTGCACTGTTTACACGGCGCGTGTGCGTTAAGCCAGCCCAGGAGGAGGCAATGACTCGCTCATTCTGCTGACTGTTCTGCGTGTCTTTCTGTGCGTGTTCATTATGACTGCGCTTAAAAGACACAATTAATTTACTCCCGTAACAGCTCCTAACAGCCCTCAGAGGTAGCTTGTACGGCAAGCGTGCAGGCCCATTTTGTAGATCTTTCCCACGTCGCATAAACCTGATGAAGGGCAGCGACAGCAGGTAACGCAGAGCTCTTGATCTCCCCCGTCGCTACACACTGTGGGCTTTGTTCTCTCGGACAGGATGTTAACATTCGGTCTTTCCAGATGCCTGTGGATTAACGTGCGATCATTTATACACGGCTCAGTAAAAGTGCTGCTCCGCCTCTGGGAGCGAGCACGCACACGAAATCACTCTCGTTGATAGCCGGGTTAGGACAGAGAGTCTGAAAGTCCGCCCGGCTGTTTTCCGTCAAACTCCGTTTCTTAAGGAACTGGAAAACCCAGGTGAAGTCTGCTTTTATTTTTTGAACTCTGATTTCAACAAGCCCAACATAAGTTTCAAAAGAGAGATGAGCACAAGGAGATGACTGAAATATCCCTTTGAATCTTGTATTTAGAACTGAATCTGGGTACGATAAAGATTTCCACAGAGCTTATCAGAAAACTCATTAGCTGCATAAAAGTTTGTGTTACTCATGTGTCTCTAACTGGGCAATGGTATAAAGCAACGTCTTTCAGCTTGACCCTTCAGAGAGAGAGAGAGAGAGAGAGAGGGAGAGAGAGAAGAGGAGGAGCAGGGCAAGCACGAGAGAGAGGGAGACAGAATCTGAAGCAGCTCCAGGCTCTGAGTTGTCAGCACGGAGCCCAGTGCAGGGCTCGAACCCACAAGCTGTGAGATCATGACCTGAGCTGAAGTCGGATGCCCAACTGACTGAGTCCCCCAGGCGCCCCTTAACCAAAACTTTTCAACCCGAATGGCAATTCGCTGTGGCCGACTGGAGCTGCGAGTTTCTATTGGATAGAAGAGTTATTTCCCTTTGACCTTGACAATGGGTTAAAAAAAGGTAGCAGCAGTGGGTCCACCCCCCCCCCCGCCAGCAATTAAACCTAAACTAACCAGCTAACCAGCCCAGAGCTGTCATTTTAACCTCAACCTTCCCAGAAAACAGTCACCGAGCACTGTATCACTCTGAAGAAAATGTAATTCGTGACTTAAAAAAATTGTTTTTCAAATCTTGGCTTGTAAACTTCACATTTTCTATTAAAACGCTGCAGGGTAGAAGAATCGCAGTCACAATTCCTTGGCGCTGTGAGGGTGTAATGTGGTCGTCCGGGCAAGATGAGGGAGCGGTGTGCGAGTTCTATTTGCGGGGGTAAACCTTTTTGTGTTTTTATTTATTTATTCATTTATTTAATTTTAGAGAGACAGCGCCAGCAGGGGAGGGTCAGAGAGAGAGGGAGACACAGAATCTGAAGCAGGCTTCAGGCCCTGAGCTGTCAGCACAGAACCTGACTCGGGGCTCAAACCCATGAACCAGGAGATCATGACCTGAGCTGAAGTCGGACGCTTAACCGACTGACTGAGCCACCCAGGTGCCCCAGCTGGGGCTAAATCTTGACGGTGTGGCAAAAGCATAGTTCACAATCACAACATTAGAATCCAAAGTTTTAGAACAGCAGAAAACTCCAAAAGCAGTGTAAATGGTTTTTAAGCAAGAGCCCACACTAAATGGACCAAGTTCTACGGCTGTCTTGGGAAGCTTGCTTCCAGAAAGCCCAAATCAGCAGCAGTCTGTGAGCTGGGCTAGCAAAACATCGAAAAGGGACAAAATCATGATTTGTTTGTTGAATAAGCAGTCACCACGCCCGGCAGAACTCTGAAGAAGGTATAATTCGTGAAAATTCAGACTCTTCAACAGACAAGCTTGAAGACTGACCTTCACAGATTCCCCAGGAGGGCGTGGACTCTGCCAGAACGTGGAGGCGGCCCCGGGGTCACAGAAGTCAGGGCTCCATAACTCCACCCTGATGCGGAAAGTTCGATTCCAAAAATGAGAAAAGCATAGCTGTTAAATTTTACTTATTTATTTGTTTGTCTTTACTTATGTGTTTGATCCGTGTCTTCTCCGTTGGGTTCTGGAAAGATGAGGGTTAAAACCTAGGTCCCGGGAGGGCAGGAGGGACTGTGGTGTGGTGGGGGGACGCTGGCCCCTGGGATCCTGAGGCCCTGCCCCCGCCGCGCAGGCCTCTGCGCCTACTACGGTCTCAGAGACTCAGGTGATGCGTTTGCCTGCAGAGTCTCCTACTTTCTACATTAGTTTCAGTCGTCTCTGATTCCTTCTTCCGCTTTCTTTCGTTTCCCGATTTTTCATGATGTGCCCAAGGCTGCTCTCATTTTCGTCTCTCCCCTTTCTTGTTTAAAACATTTCTGTTGATGCATCTCCCCTGAGTTGAGCATTCAAGGATCCCATAGTCTTCAAAATAAAATAACCCCCTTGCATATGCTTCTAGATGGCTCTTTCTTTATAATTTTTTAAAGTTCTTAATGTTTATTTATTTTTGAGAGAGATAGAGACAGAGTGCGAGCAGGGGAGGGGTAGAGAGGGGGACACAGAAACTGAAGCAGGATCCTGGCTCTGAGCTATCAGCACAGAGCCCGACGCAGGACTCGAACCCATGAACGGTGAGATCATGACCTGAGCCGAAGTCAGATGCTGAACCGACTGCACCACGCAGGCGCTCCTCTTTTATAATTTTTTAATGTTTATTTACTTTCGAGAGAGAGAGAGAGACAGTACAAGCAGGGGAGGGGCAGAGAGAGAGACGGAGACACAGAATCTGAAGACAGGTTCCAGGCCCTGGATGGATGGTCAGCACGGAGACTGACTCAGGGCTGGACCCTATGGACCACGAGATCATGACCTGAGCCGAAGATGGACCCTTAACAGACCGAGCCACCCAGGTGCCCCCCCTCCAGATGGTTCTTAACTTCATATTAGATTTCATAATCCTACAACGGTGTCTGTCATGTTGTAAGCACTCAACACATAGAAACATTACTGGAAAAAGAAACTGGTCTCTGGGGTTGGAACAGACTTGGCTTTGAATCCTAGATCCGCCACACCCTCGCAGCCCGTGGGCAAGTCACGTTAGACCTAAGTGTGAGGCTTCAGGGAGAAAACGCAAGGAAACCGCTAGGCCTACGCCCGCACGGAGCCAATGCCCGCGGTCTGGGACCTGCTCTCTATCCTGGAGTTTGTCTGCTGGACAGGCGCGACGGGCTTGCGCCCGGGCTCCGCAGCCCTTCACCGAATGACGGTTCCTGGGGCTAAAGAAAGAATGAAATCTGGCCATTTGTAGGAAAGTGGATGGACCTTGAGGGTGTCATGCTAAGCGAAATAAGTCAGGCAGAGAAGGATAGATACCATATGTTTGCATTCATAGGTCTAACAGGACAGGCCTGGCAGGGGACCATGGGGAGAGGAAGGGGGAAGGAGAGCGGGGATGAGTGAGGGACACGGATCAAGGG
>PISW01014774.1:0-19674 GCA_004023785.1 Mungos mungo | reverse complement strand
GTTTTAATGTTTATCGCAAGTGAGTTTCTGCACTTCAGACGACATCGGCTCCCAAAGAACAGTTACATCTTCTACTCGAGTTTGGAGAAAGGGTGTTGGTGCTGAGTTTGCTTCTTGCTCATCTTAAAATGACGTAATGACATTAAAACTGTAACCACAGCCTGAGCCACATATATACATTACACGAAGAGGGGTGCATTTATATCTGCAGAAGGTGTGGCCTTGCTAATGAGTAAGAATTTTAAAAGGCTACAAAATGGAATGAAGGAAGCCGTACACTGATTGTTTGAGCTCACACAAGTGCCGTGGCAACCCGGCTGAAATTCAAAATCATCAGTAGGGAGGGTCAGCTATTGAACCCTGCAGAATAGGAGAGCGGCTACCCGATTAATAGGACATGAAGTTGGGGCACCTGGGTGGCTCAGTCGGTTGAGCGACTAACTTCGGCTCAGGTCACGATCTTGCGGTTCATGTGAGTTCAGGCCCCGCGTCAGGCTCTGTGCTGACAGCTCAGAGCCTGGAGCCTGCTTCGGATTCTGTGTCTCCTTCTCTCTCTGCCCCTACCCTGTTCGTGCTCTGTCTCTCTCTGTCTCTCAATAATAATTTTTTTAAAGCATAAAAAAATAGGACATGAACTTGAAATTCTTTATTAACATAATAGCTGGTAGAAGGGCTCCACCTGCTAGCCTCGGGTTCAGAAAAAATCTTTTGGGGTGTCCATAGCCCTAGAGTCCCCTGTCTCAGCCAAAATACTTATCCAACTTAAAATCTCATTCCTGCAATAAGAACTCTAATATTCAAACTTAATGAAATAACAGGAAGATTTAGAATTTATTCGACACATCATGCCAATTGTAAAAGTTATAATAGTGTTAAACATAGAGATATTTCTGTTCCTGTATTTGTATATTTGATAGCTGAAGTATTTGTAATACTTAGGTCAATTTAATATATGAGAGAATAGTGGGGAATGTTAGAATATCTAAAAGATTAGGAGAGGTCAGTGAGACGATGGGTAAAAGAGGTGGTGGGTATTGAGGAGGGCACTTGCTATGATGAGTATGTACAGAAGTGTTGAATCACAAATTCTACACCTGAAGCTGATAGTACATACTATGTTAACTAGCTGGAATTCAAATAAAAACTTGGGGGGGGAGAATATCTAAATGATTAACCTTGAGATTCCAACTTAAGTTATGCACCTGCTTACTTGATTTAGATTTTTTTGGTGACTAATGTAACCAAATCATGTCCTAGGGTGCCTGGGTGGTTCACTCCATTGAGTAGCCGACTCTGGTTTAGCTCAGGCCATGGTCTCATAGTTTGTGGGATCAAGCCCCACATGCGGCTCTGCACCAACAGTGCGGAGCTTGCTTGGGATTCTTTTTCCCTCTCTCCCTCTCTCTCTGCCCCTCCCCACTTACACTCTCTCTCTCTCACTCACTCTCAAAATAAATAAACTTTAAAAAATGTCCTAGGTTTGTAAACACACTGGGAACGTAAAAATCCCATATTTAGGGGCGCCTGGGTGGTACAGGAGGTTAAGTGTCCAACTCTTAATCTCAGGTCAGGTTATGATCTCACGGTTCGTGAGTTCAAGCCCCACGTTTGACTCTCCACTGACAGTGCGGAGCCTGCTTGGGATGCTGTCTCTCCTTTTCTCTGCCCCTCCTCTGCTCACACTGTGTCTGTCTCTCTCAACCAAATAAATAAAGTTTTAAAAAAGTTTAAGGAAAATTTGGGGGCACCTGGGTGGCTCAGTGGGTTAAGCAACCAACTCTTATTTTCAGCTTAGGTCATGATCTCACAGCTCATCAGCCTGAACCCTTCTTGGGATTCTCTCTCTCTCTCTCTCTCTCTCTCTCTCTCTCTCTCTCTGCCCCTCCCCACCCCCTTGTGCTCATGTGAGCACTCTCTCTCTCTCTCTCGCCTTCTCAAAATAAATAAAACATTTTAAGAAAAAAGGAAGGCCAAGAAAAGTTTAAGGAGATTTTTGGGGCCCCTGGCTGGCTCAGTAGCTAGAGCATGTGTCAGGGTTGTGAGTTTGTGCCCCACATTGACTGTAAAGATTACTTAAAAATAAAAATCTTAAAGAAAAGTTGAAGGAGATTTTTTCAAATTTTTTATTTAGTGCAAGGTTGGTTTCAGGAGTAGAATCCAGTGATTCGTCACTTACGTACGACACCCAGTGCTCATCCAACACTGTCCTCCTTACGCCCTTCACCCATCCAGCCCACCCCCACCCACCTCCCTCCATCACCGCTCAGTTTGTTCTCTGTCATTAAGAATCTCTTGTGGTTCGTTTCCCTCTCTCTCATCCCACCCCCATCTTCCCATATTTTCATCTGTTTTGTTTCTTAAATTCCACGTATTAGTGAAATCGTATGGTGTTTCCCTTGCTTGAAGGAGATTTTTGAACCTGAAATAAAATGACGGTTAAAAAACCAACAACAAAGTAGTCTATTTTAGGGTTTTAGGGTCCTTGTACAAAATATGTACGTAGGTGGGCTTCTGTGACACCCCAGAGTGACCATATATGTTTTGTATAAGAATCTGAATTAATAGTAATGGTAATGACCATAACATCTTGCATTTTATAGGACTATAATTTATGGAATAATCTGGCCTTCAGAGAGGTGGGGGCTGGAGCCTGAGAGAAAGCTTGCACATTGCCCTGGGCAGGCTGGGGGCTTGGCGAAGCCTCCAGAGACAGTGAGTGAGTGGTCCGTCTAGAAAGTCCCCACTGGGACCACTAATCCAGGCCAAGTCATCAGGGTTCAGAATCTGCCTTTTAGCCTTTTAAAGTAGAAAAGTCTAACTGTTCAGTCTCCAGGGGTTGACTGGACTCAGGGGCACTAACCTTTGCTAGAAAGACTCACAGGAGGTTGATGACAAAAACACCACGCGGTTTTACTCATTCTGAATAAGAAACATGTCCTCACCTTGCACGTCAGCGTGACCACTAGTGCCTCTTGCTCCCAGTACGGGTCCAACCGGGAGAAAGACCGGCCTCCGGGGTTACTTGCGTGTTGGGCGGGCGCCTCCTTCAGGCCGCCAGGGGGAGACGCATCCAGATTGGTGGAGGTGGAGTTTGGGTTGGGGACCCCTGGGAGGTTGTACCTCAGCCCCCCAAAGCCAGTCTCAGAAGTTCCGGAAGCTGAGAGCTCAGGTTTCTGGAAGCAGCACAAGGGCCAATTGTCCGGGAGACAGCAACGTTCACTTCAGCCCTGTCGTGAGCTAGACTTGGGTGTTCAGGCTTTGATAATGACCAGAGTCTCAGATCTCAAGGGGCGAGAAGCCTGCGAGGGGTCCACATCTGTGAACAGCCAGGAGAACTGGAAGGCTCCTGGAGTGTCACGCATAGTGGGTCCCCGCTGCCACAAGAAAGCTGAGGCCAGGGTCACCAGAAACACTGCGACCTGATGCAAGGGGTCTCAGGAGAGGTTGACAGAGAACATTTTGAGGAGCAAAATTTAGTACAGGCTGGAAAGTTAGGGGCAAAGGCCAGGTTTAGGGAGTGGGATGGGAAGGATTTCACTGTGTGTAAGAGAACATGAACTTCATCCAGAGGATATTTAAAAACAAGTAACTATTTACTGGTAAGAAGAGAAAGTGAGTGGCTGTAGACAAGGGAGCGGTGGAAACTTTTATTTGTACATACATTGATGCTTCCTGCATTCTGAACCATGAATATCATGACTTCTTCAAAAACAACTCCAAAAGTTCAAAAATAAAGTATTTTGGGGGGTGTGCGGCTGGCTCAGTCTGTTAAGCATCCAACTTTGGCTCAGGTCCTGATCTCATGGTTCGTGGTTTCGAGTCCCTCATCAGGCTTCGGATTCTCTCTCTCCCTCTCTCTCTGCCCCTCCCCTGCTTGCTCTCACTCTCTCTCTCTCTCTCTCTCTCTCTCTCTTTCTTTCTCAAAAATAAATAAACATTTTTAAAAAGTATTTTTACAGTGCATTTTTAAATTATCTTGCTTTAAAGGAGCGTAGCTGTGTACTAAGCTCTGGGTAGAGCAAAACAGACAGCAAACTTGTCCTACTAGCTTCCAACCTACGGGGGTTATTCAGAGATGCAGCCCACCATTGGGTAGATTTCAATGTCCAAAGATATATAAGCAAATCATTACAACATAAGCAAAGTGATCGTGATACCAGAGAGACTTGGGTTTAGAGCTTGAAAAGCAGAGGTGGGGGGTGGGCAGTTTACTGTGCCCGAAGGCTTCAGGAAGTGTCACCTCATGTGGGTTTTGGTGAAAGGTCACCTGTAAACTGGGTTTTGAAGAATGCATAGGAGCTTTACGAAATGGAAAAGAGAGGAAGTGGGATAGAACTTCCTGAAAAGCACTGAAATGTTTTGGGGGGAAGACAGTTTTGCAAATACTAGGAGGTGAGCTATCAGGCAAGATGAGCTGAATGGTGCAGGCTTTGCATGTTGGAGTGATCTCTTTCCTAAAAAGTACAAAATACCCCCATGGACGTTGCTATTCTGGAAGCTGGTGAGTATCTACCTAATTTAGGATAAATTGATGTTTTTCCCAAACAGCAGGGGAAAAAAAAAATAACTTATGAACATAATTTTTGTATTTTGTATTTTTCTTCCCATAATTGTTACTGAAACCTCCCAGTTTCTCTTGGGTAACATAAAAGGTGGGGGAAAAAAATCAGTATCCCAAGCAAATGTGGGAATGTTCCAAAGCAAGTGAATAGCTTACTCTTTTCTTTGTCAAATATGTTCACAGTTGTGATTTTTGTATTTCATTGAAAAGATTTCCATTACCAAGATTGTTCTTCGTTTATGTGTTGGGGTTAACCGTTATCACGGTTTGGTCTCTTCCACAAAAATCAAGGCTTCCTCTTGGTTTGCGGCCCAACCTCTCCCCCGCTGCTTATTTTCTTTGGCTTACACAGTTGGGTTTTGGTTTTGGTTTTTTAATAGGGAAGTTTCTAGCTTGTCTTGAAAAGTCAAAATATCACATAATGTGAAGCCTGTGTTCTGCTTGCCAGCCATCAGTGGGACCTGACTGGAACCTGTCCCTGAGGCATCACCCTCCATGGCCCTGCCTTCCCCGGTGCCTTTGGGTTTGCCCTGGGTCTGCGACTGGTCCCACCAGGGGGCGCTGTGATCGGCGTTTTGGAGAGAAGGGCGGGGAGGAAGTGCTAAGAGCCGGTCCGACAGGCCGAGAAGGGAGGCCCTCCTTTCTTTTCTTCCTGGAGAGTGAGTCCTGAGGCACAACGTCCCTTGGCCCAACGGAGTGAAGGGTCGGGGAGTAAAAACCAGTAGCAGGGCAAGTATTTTTGAAATCGAAGGGGAGACACAAACCCACATTTTATATTATCCCTGACATTGGAATAATGCTTTGGAGTCAATAAACCGTTTGTCGGAGACAGATCCTCCCAGCAATCCTGGATCAAAAAATAGGAAAAGGTGTTATACCTGCATTAGCCGAGCCGCTCAGAGTCCCCCTCCTCGCTCCCCAAGAGCAGCCACCCAGCAAGAAGAGGCAGGTCCCCTCGGCAAGCTTGCTTATTCCTTGGTGGGGAGGGAGAGGGGGAGAGACAAAGCCCTGAGTGAAGACACAGAGTCAAGAACGTGGCTAGAGAAAGGGAACAAGGAACGGACAGGCCGAAAGAAAGAAGCTGCCGTGTGTCTGTCCGGGAAAACATGCCTCCCACCTGCTGGGAGCTCTGCCTGTGGATCTCAGACACAATGAAATCTCAATTTATATTTTTAAAATATATTTTTTTGAAAGAGAGAGAGCTTGCATGAGCAGAGGAAGGGCAGAGAAAAAGGGGGACAGAGGATCCAAGCAGCCTCTGCATTGACAGCAGCCAGCCGGATATGGGGTTCGAACTTGCAGGCATGGCCTCAGCTGAAGTTGGACGCACAATCGACTGAGTCACCCAGGCACCCGTCAGTTTATAGTGTTATGCCCAGATTTTAATATCGCCCCCAAAAACCAGAGATTACCTGGGAGACTGAATCATGCATGCAAAAGCAAAGGGCTTTATTACGAACTTAGGCCCGGCCAGCCTAAACTCGGGCTCACAACACACTGGATCCACGTGGAGCAAGCCCCGAAGATGGCGGGGCAGGGCCTTTTATGAGTTTGGGAAGGAAATTGTGACACAGGTACAGGGGTCCAATCATTATAGCATCACATCATTGACAGTAACTTTAACCAATTACAGAGTGGACCCAGAACCCTCAGGTAGGGCATGACTAGGACCCTCAGGTAGGACGTGACTAGTCTTAACCTCCATCTTTAGGCCCGCCCTCAGAAATGTTAATGGTGTTAGCTGGCCTTCAAGGTCAGAGGGGAAACCTGAATCAGACCTGCATCCTTACAATAGTTTATAAACAGAGAGATGATGCAGGGAGTTCGTTGGTCTCTACCTGTCTACAGGAAGGACACTGATGTCCCTTTGATGTCAAGGGCAGTCCTCCTCCCATGTGGCCAGTCTGGTCCTGGGTGTCCCCAAGCTCCCCAGTGGCCACGGCCAAATGTCTCTGCAGCTTGGATTTTGAGGATGTTATCAGCCAGGATGCAGAATCCTACTTCCCCTCAGGCATTTTCAGTTGCTTTTTCTTCGGGTCTGTTTTCTTTGGCTGCTGTAGGGAGATTTGCTTTTCATCTGAGTAGCATGTGCCCTGGTCAGAGCGAAGGACGAGGGTTACGACAGGATACAGGCATCTGAGAAGGGAAGCCCCTTCCCAACCCCGCGTGGGGCTTCCTTTCCAAACACAGTAACAGCCCGTAGAAAGTAGTGGCCCTCCAACCTCTCTCTCTCCACTCGCTTCCCCAAGAAAACATTAGGCAAAGTGCCTCCTCACCCAAGGGTAGCCTCAAAATAACCTGTTTCCCAGGCTCCCTTCTACTCTCTTTATTTATTTACACTGCCAAAGTCCTGGACATCTTTAGTAATTGATGTGGAAATATTGGGGTTTGGAGCTGACATCCAAGAAAGAATTCTCGACATGTCTTCCGTGCAAAAAGGCGGTTTTATTAAAGCCCAAGGATGGGATTTGTGGACAGATGACTGATTATCTTCTGTACTGTCAAGTTGGGAGGGAGTTTGGCACAGTACAAACCTCTAAGGTATTTTGGAAACAAGGTTTCCAGGGCCCTGGGGGATAGGGGGGAGGGAAGTAGCTATTGTTAGGAAAAGGTCATTTATTGCTGCAGGGTAAAACCTTGGTCAGGAGACCTTTCAGACGAGTATCAGTGGGCCATACGCTTGGAGGATAATTGCTAACGTATTTGGAGGGAGCGAGAACGTTTCTATGTTAAAGTAGATGTACAGGATCCTGGGGCATTTTGCCTTTAGCAAAGTGTCCAAGGCAGCTCAATTCCTCAGGGAAGGTCACTCTGTCGCTCTCAAGGACTCTCGTCAATGGGCTGTAAGTTGTTACGAGATTTAATGTGTTTCCTTTGTCTTTTGTCTCCCGTATCAGTCAACAGGATCAAAAACTAATGAGGTACAATCTACTCTACACACTTGAGTTGACACTTGAGTTGCAAGCACTGTCATTTTTTTTTTTTAAGATGCAATTCACAGGGGTGCCGGGAGGCTCAGTCAGTTAAGCAGCCTACTCTTGATCCTGGCTCAGGTCATGGTCTCATGGTTCAGTTCATGAAATCGAGCCCCGTGTTGGGCTTTGCGCTGACAGCGTGGAGCCTGCTTGGGATTTTTCTCTCTCCCTCTCTCTCTGCCCCTTCCCTGCCTGCATCCACGCCCGGGTGTGTACTCGTGCTCTCAAAATAAATAAACTTCAAAATGAAAAAAAAAATTTTTTTAATGTTTTATTTTATTTTTGAGAGAGAGAAAGACAGCATGAGCAGAAGAGGGTCAGAGAGAGAGAGGGAGACACAGAATCCGAAGACAGGCTCCAGGCTCAGAGCTGGCAGCACAGAGCCTGATGCAGGAACCGTGAGATCATGACCTGAGCTTTTTACTTTATTTTTGGGAGACAGAGACAGCACGAGCAGGGGAGGGTCAGAGAGAGGGAGATACAGAATCTGAAATAGGCTCCAGGTTCTGAGCTAGCTGTCAGCACAGAGCCTGACGCGGCTACCTCTTTCTAATCCATTACAGTCAGTGTTTTCTCGACAAAGCCTTCCTGAATCCCTCTGTTCTGTGTAACTTTCATTCCCTGCATTCATTCATCTACTTATTTATTCAACAAATGTTTCTCCTGCCGTTTGGTCCAGACAGCGTCCTATTCTTTGTCTCTCTCTCTCTCTCTCTCCCTCCCTCTCTCGACTGAGGGCCTCAAAGGCACGTTGGAGTATTAATGCTGTTATAAATATTCGTGTATACAATTTGTGGGAACATTGCTGGGAGCTGTCTGAACTCACCGGTTGAGTGAAAGTTCCTGGTGAAGGTACGGGAAGTTTGCACAGTCTCTTGCCACCAGGCAGCCACCAATATCTACCCTCTTGTAACTTTCATTTCTGCTTGGGCACCAAACCTCAGAGTGCTTTGCTGATTAGTGTCAGGAGTTTTAGATTCTTGTGGTTATGTTCTGGAGTGGAATTGGTGGGTCCTATGGTCATCCTACATTTTACTTTTTTGAGGAAATGCCAAGGTTTTCCACGCTGGCTGCCCCATTTTATATCTCCACCTGCAGTATGTGACGTTCTCTTCCATTTTCCCCTAGTTTTAAGATATACTTAACGTATAGGATTGTGTATGTTTAAGGCATACAATATAATGATTTGATATATGTATATATTGTGAAAAGATCACAGTAAGTTAACATCATTCACCTCACATTTAAACAATACCACCTCAGGGGTGCCTGGGTGGCTCAGTCATTAAGCATCCAACTTCAGCTCAGGTCATGATCTCACGATTTGTGAGTTCAGATCCCACATTGAGCTCTGTGCTGTTGGTGCAGAGCCTGCTTTAGATTCTGTCTCCCTCTCTCTGTCCTTCCCCTACTCACACTCTCTCAAAACAAAACAAAACAAAACAAAAAACAAAACACGGCTTTTAAAAGTTTATTTTGGGAGAGACAAAGACAGCATGCGTGGAGGAGGGGCAGAGAGAGTGAGAGGTGAGAGACAGAATCCCAAGCAGGCTCCACACCGTCAGCATAGAGCCCAATGCCGGGCTTGAACTCATGAAATCCTGAGATCTTGACCTGAGTCAAAAACCAAGAGTCCAAGAGTTAGACCCTTAAACAACTGAGCCGCCCAGGTGCCCCTTCCCCCCGAAAAACACTGTTAAAGAAAAAATCACCTCAATAGTTACAATTTTTTTCTTTCTTGTGATGATCACGTTTAAGAGCTACTCTCTTAGGGCGCCTGGGTGGCTCAGTCCGTTGAGTGTCCGACTTCAGCTCGGGTCATCATCTCACCATTCATGGGTTCTGTAAGATTTAATAGATGGAGGCAGAGATGAGAGGAAAGAAAGAGACCAAGTTATGGAGCCAAGAAAGCCTTTATTGGGATCTGCGATTCCCGGGCGAGGTTCCGTGACTCCGGGAGTGGGGAGTCAGGGAAGTCGCGCCTGGTACAGGAGGGGCGAGGTATTTTATGGGTAAAAGACTTCCGGTCGGTCCTGGGAGGGCAGACCACAAAATAAGGGTACTTTAGGGACGTGGCGGGATGGGATAGGTTGCCTCCTCTGTCAGGGTGATGGGAAGCTGGGGCTTCATGATTGGCTGTTTTCAAACTGGCAGGGAACGTTCCAGGTCTGCAGGTGAGGGGTGGGGGGTTGTCAGTGCACGGTGTTTTTCCAACCCACAGCAAAATGGCCGCTCGGTCGCCATGCCAAGGTGACTCCCAAGGTGACTCTTACAGGTTCGAGCCCCATGTTGGGCTCTGTGCAGGACAGCTCAGAGCCTGGAGCCTGCTTCAGATTCTGTGTCTCCCTCTCTCTCTTCCCTTCTCCTCTGCTCATGCTCTCTGTCAGTCTCTCTTTTATAGGCAACAATCTGTTATAAGATGGCTGTCAGGACTGATAAGGAAATACCTGTCCCTGATCAAAGGCTCCCTCTTCCGGGTTCTTCTTCCCACCCTGCTTGTCTTGCGGATTAATGAGGAATGCGGAAGTATCAAGCTATAAATTACTCCCTCTGCTGATGCTCTGGGCTCAGACATCTGGAGAGTGATCTCCTCTGAGCACACCAGTGTCAAATAAACCTCCTCCCCTCCAAGGTCTCCGCCGGGTGATCCAGACCAGATTTCACAAAATCTCTATCTCAAAAGTTAACATTAAAAAAGAAAGAGATCTACTTTCTTAATGGGGCACCTTGGGTGGCTCAGCCAATTGAGCATTTGACTCTTGATTTCAGGTCAGGTCATGATCTCACTCACGGTTGGTGAGATGGAGCCCCACTCTGAGCCTGCTTGGGATTCTCTTTGCCCCTCCCCCCCTCAAAATAAACAGGCATTAAAAAAAATCTACTCTCTCAGCAACAATACAGTGTTAACTACAGTCAGCATGCTGTATGTGACATCCCTGAGGTTTTGGGGGTGGTGGGGCTCATGGGGTCCAGAGCCGACCACCAAAAACGAAATCTTTAAGATGTCTTTGGTGCAAACAGGTGATTTTATGAAAGCACAAGGACAGGACCCATGGACAGGAAGAACTGCCCGGTCCCGGGATCACTAGGAGAGACTGGTTATGTACTATGGAGGGGGGTGGGAGGAGGTAAAGTCCAGGGGAAGTTTCCAGTGAGATTTCATATGCTAAAGATGACTCACAGGATCCTGGAGGCCTAGCTATTGTCAGGCCAAGGTTGTGTTTCCCTCTAGCAAAGTGTTAGCATTAAGAGAAGCTGTGTTACTCTGCCTGCCTCACTATTTGTCAATGGGCTGCAGGTTACAAGGAAATTTAGTTCTACCTGCCATTTCCTTCTGCCTTTGTTTCCCACATCAATCTCCACAACTTATTTACCCTAAGACTGAAAGTTTATCCCATTTGACCCTATAAGGTTAAATTGGCAGAGTGTGAGAAAGTCGCAAAACAGAGAGACTGGGAAAAGAGACCAGAGCACCCTTTATTAAAGAGCTCTCGGGCAAGGTTCCATGGCTCGGAGGGAACGAGCCAGGGGAGTCGCAGAGATGATGCAGAAACCCGAGGTCAGAAATAAATGCAAAAGACCTTTATTGGGGAGCACTCTCAGGCGAGGCTCCCTGGTCCGGACAGGATGGGCCAGGGAAGTCGCAGTGGGGGACAAAGGGCAGGGCCTTACATAGGGCAGTCGTTGGCGGGGGTGGGGGGGTGGGGGGGTGGGTAGGGGGTTGTCCAGGGGCAGACCTCCTTATAAGGTGAAGAGATGAGGCCAGAGCAGATGACGTGTTTTCCAGGAAGCCTACAGTGGGCAGAAAGTTCCAAAATGGTGGTTTGTCGGCCATCTTGGTATTGTTCAGCGGGATGGTCCATCGGCCATCTTGTTGTTCCTTTCCCCGGCCGCCAAACCTGTCAGACCCCTTTTCTTTCTTAACCCTTATTGTTCAATCTCTCTTTCATACATTCTGAACCCAAGTAATCGAAGGATTGTCTAGGTGGTCTCAGCGAAACTTACCTTGTTGAAGATGTTAAAATCAGACACACCACAGTGGTGAGGACAGATTTCCATTAGTAACAGCTACTACAATACGGAAAAGCGTCCAGCATACACCGACTTCCACTGCAATTCCTAGAGAGGTGATTGGGCATTTTAGAAGGAGGAGGATGGAGCGCTGGTCAGGGACGTGAAAAGTTACAAAATGGGAAAGGCGGTTGGTCCATGTGAGACGCACTGAGTTCGCTAACTGGAGCCTCTCTGAGCAAGGCACAGGTGGTCCCACAAACGCTGAGGCTGGACAGGGGACCTGCCTTCACATGTTGACTGGAAAAGACAGCAAATTCCTGGCAGCCTGGACCTTTCTCTGGCAGGCACTCTAAAGGGAGCGAGGGTCATCCCAGGGATGGAGAGTTGAGCTGTTACAAACTATGTTAGTGTTTGTTAAAGTCTTTATAGGCCAAGGTTGAGGCTAATCAAGTCAGAGAAATCTGAGGGCAGTTTGCTCAAAGACAGAATGAGGAACTATGAGGGGGGGGTGTCTTTCTCTAGAACTTTCCTTCTTTCACGTTTCTGTCCAAGTATAACCATGAAACACAACACTGGTATCATCAACTAATTTACAAGAAAATTGGGTGCAATGCATCCTGCTCTAGAAATTCCATCAACGTAATAAAGAACTCACACACAGCACCACAGGCCTATGGAAATGGAGCCAGAGTTGTACGTTTTCATGGATCCTGAGTGGGAATATAGAACTTGGATCTTTATAAGCACGATCCTTGATCCTCACAACGGTAGTACATTCGTTTGGATGATGTGCTAAAAGAGTTGTTGACATAAACAGAAGGAGTCTCTGGCTGATGGGAGATTACAACTTGTAACAAAGAGTGTTTGGGGAAGGAATGTTCTTGGGCGGAGGACACCACTCTACAACCAAACCCCACGTTGCTGCTATTGAAAGTTTTTCGCCACAAATGGAAAACCAAATACACTCTCTTGCTTTGGATAAACCACGGGTGCCTTTGACAGTGTGAAAAATGTTTTTCTTTCTCTGTCTCCCCTTCAATAAGCAGAATGGGGAGGAAGTGGATTTAATGATGCCACCCCCCCCATGCCTCACTATCTTCCATCTACTCATGTAGATGTAATATTGATTCGTATGAATTACGACTGAGTATTTATTATGTGCAAGCCTCCCTAGGCTTACCAAACAAATCTGGAGGCATTCTTCCCTTTAGAAACGTTCAATTTAGTGTGTAAAATATACGTGTTGTTAAAAAAAAAATCTACCCAAGTAGATCTGGAGATCTCATTGGCTTTGTTAAGTGATTCCTGAATGGGAGGAGGGGAGGGCAGCGTCTCTATTTATCGGTTGTACAAAATGGAAGGACTTTACAGGTGAAGGGGCGGGACAATTAGCCAAAAAAGGATTGTTTCAGGCAAGGTCATCATCCCTTAGGGGAAGAGCAGGGGGTTTATTAGGTGGATCACCTCATCTTCCTCTGGGAAATGGAGAGAGCCCACGTGACAGATGACAGATTACGGATTGGTGTTGACCAGAAAATTCCTGACTGACCGATTAAAACCACATTTCTGGGAAAAGTTAAAACTGCAATTTTTAACCAGGGGGGCTCAGTCGGTTGAGTGTCCGACTTCGGTTCAGGTCATGATCTCACAGTTCATGAGTTTGAACCCTGCTTGGAGCCGCACTGGCCTTGCTGAATGACATGGTCATAGTAAGGAAATGGTAGACGTTGCTCGGCTCCTGCCACAGGTGACGGAAGCTGGCATCTCCTTCTGCTACTGATTGCTCGTGTAAAATTAAGCCTGTTGCTATTGATTAGACCTCACCATGTTCCAAATCAGACCGATATTCCCCAGAAACCTCATGGGAAGAAGCATATTCCCACCTCTATAAAAAGGAAGTTAAAGCACTGGAGATGTTTGTCGAAAGGCTCTTCTATTGAGCTTCACAAACTTAAGACACGGAAATAAAGGGGGTTAAAGAACACAAGAATAATGTTTACCCTGGCCCGGAGATAAAAAGCCTAATTTAGAAAATAGAAACAAACAAGAGCCAGGCACAAGTTACTGCGCATACATATGCTAATCAGTGCCCATTGTGAGGATGGGTAAGTTACAACTTAAACTCATATGCAAAGGCCGGCTCCTCTAGGGCGCCTATGGCGCTTATACCTTCAACATCAAAGAACAAGGTTGACAAAAGGTTTACTTACTAACCATCACGAATGTATTCTTCCTCATGTGAGCCAAATAGAATGCCTCCTAGGCTTGTTTCTGCCTGAATTTTAGCGTCATTGTTATAAAATGTGTTTGCTATCTGCTTCTCGCTGAAAACATCCTGCTATCTTCTTAGTTGTAAGATTTACTACCGGTTCAAACAAATGCATATATTATCTGCTTTTCACTGAGAATATCCTGTTATCCTATGGTGTGTAACTTACCTCATTGTAATTAGAATAGTTCTGCAAAAAATGCCTCTGTAAAACCTGTTTCTGCACCCTTTTCAAAGCATCTTTATCACTGAGAATTATTTGTAAAAATTCCACTTTTTGATGTCGTGAGTCTATAAATAAAAGCCCAAAACCTGGTGAGATAGGAGATAGAAGAAGAAGATGATGCCAGGAAAATGATGCCAAGAAAGAAAGAAACTGCGTGAATCTCTCTTTCCCGTCCGCCACCCCCCCCTTCAGGGAGCCCTGGACCAGCCAGAGCAGGCCTCCGGCAGAACCCCATGTCAGGCTCTGTGCTGACAGCTCAGAGCCTGGAGCCTGCTTTGGATTCTCTGTCTCTGTCTCTCTCTGTCCCTCCCTCACTATGACCTCTCTCTCTCTCTCTCTCTCTCTCTCTCTCTGTCTCTCTCTCTCTCCCTCTCATAAATAAATATTTAAAATGTATATATATACATATATGTAATTTATATGTAATATATAATCTGTCCCTCCTTACAACCCAAGTGTACCTCTTTCTGCCAATGGGCAGAAACCCATAAGGACTCACAAAAAAAGTGTCAAAATTCACCCCACTTCTCTTCACCTTTATCCATTTCTCAATGTTAGTTACTAAGGGTTTAAGATTAACAAGAATATATTCATCAATCATCAAACTTATTATGCACATACTTTGTGATTACACCATAGAAGAGAAATTTTAAAATGTATGCAGCAAACCCTAAGTGATTTCTATGAGTGGGATGCTTTTCCAACAATTATATTTTTTGAGTCCTCATAAAACTCATAAGAGATTTAAAAGTTTATTTATTTTCAGTGGGGGAAAGAGAGCAGGGCAGGGGCAGAGGGGGACAGAGAGAATCCCAAGCAGGCTCCATGCTGTCAGCACAGAGCCACACTGGGGCCTCAATCCCAGGAATTGTGAGATCAGTCATGACTTGAGTCAAAATCAAGAGTCAGACGCTCAACCTACTGAACCACCAAGGTGCCCCTGCCCTTTTTTTTTTAAGTTTATTTACTTATTTTGAGTAAACCCCTACTAGATTTCTTAAACCTTAATTTACAAACAAGATCCTAACAGTTCAAGTAAAACAGGTAGAAAGTCCTCTGCTGTCCTTTGTCAAAGAACAGAATTCAACCAAGAAACTGTTACTATCTAATTGGTGCGATTCTTGAATCGGGCAGCATGCCATCTAGCAAGTAGAGGGGAGCTCGGAGATGTACAAAATGGAAGGATTTTATAGGCATTCCGGAAGGTGGGACAGGAGTTACATCACCGAGGGGAAAGGATTATCCCAGGCAAGACCACTTTCTGGTGGGGAGCGTGAAGGGGTCAGATCACCTCATCTTCCTTCGGAGGGGTGGGCGGTGGAGGAGACATATTCCCAGTGGCACCAATCAGAAAATTCCTCACTGAGTGTTAAGACTTAAATTTCTAGGGAAGGTTGAAACTGCAATTAGATTAGGCATCAAGCGCTGATTTGGTGCCTTGGCCCAAGTGAGGCCATTTGGGGCCTGTGGTTTTTCTTTTTAACAATTTGCCCCCTTTGAACAGATTCTCTTAACTGAGAGAGGTGATCTGAAGTGAAGGCCCCGGAGCCGCTCCCGGCTCCGCTCCCTCAGCGTGTCTGATCCTCTGCGGGGTGTTCACGGGTCGTGATGGTTTTTGCTGATTCTCTGTGATATTCACAGGCGACAACTTGAGGTTTGCAAACCCTAAGTCAGCTGCTGCCTTCACTTCTCTTCCAGGTGCAGGAAGGTCATCTGCTCGGTACTTGGTGGCTGCAAATAGGCATTGACAGCTTTGGGGAGGAAACGCTGCCACCAGGGAGGTTATTGGGATCACCAGAAGCAAGGTAAGTCCCAACATTGGGAGTGAACTTCAGAGCCATGGTCTCCAAGACTGACACCAATCAAAGACTCCATGGAAAGAGTCACATTTTTTTTTTAAATGCTTATTTATTAATTTTGAGAGAGACAGAGAGAGACAAAGTATGAGTGGGAAGGGGCAGAGAGAGGTGAAGACACAGAATCCGAAGCACATTCCAGGCTCTGAGCTGTCTGCACAGAGTCCGACACAAGGTTTGAACCCAATGAGCTGAGTCGTGAGATCATGAGCTGAGCCAAAGTTGAACGCCCAACCGACGGAGCTACACAGGAACCCCGAGTCGCACCTTTTAAAAAATATGTATTTATTAATGTCTTATTTACTTTTGAGAGAGAGAGAGAGAGAGAGAGAGAATGAGCAGGGGAGTGGCAGAGAGAGAGAGAGAGAGAGAGAGAGAGGAACAAAGGATCCAAAGCAGGCCCTGCTCTGTCTGCACATAGCCCCATGTCGGGTTCAAACTCACAAACCATGAGATCATGACCTGAGCTGAAGCTGGATGCTTAACCGACTGAGCCACCCAGGCGCCCAAAAGGGTCACACCCTTTTAAGCCACGTGGCTTGCTCAGTGACCTAACATAAAACATAAATGGGTTTCAGCCTCCCCAGACATGTTAATCCAGACACAGCAGGTGGTGTTAGCCATAGTGCAGACATCTCCCTGCTCAGGTAAAAGAGCCAGTTGTCATTCTGGAAGCTTCCGCCTTGAGTCTGGGGAAAAAACAACATGGAGGACGCACAGACCCTGAAGTGAGAAGGAGGAGGGCTATCTGGTGTTCAGTCCACCTGGGCACCCAGAATAAGCCATGTGGGGCTGGGGGGGAGGGGTGAGAGGGGGACCAGAGCAGGAAAAGTGTCTCTGGTTCCCCCGGAAAGAAAGCCATGACCGTGGAGGTGGGGTTTGGAATCCACCTGACCTCAGCAATCTCCTGTAGTGCACTTTGTGAGGCCTCTCCTCCTCGGTTTTCCTGTTTAAATAGTGAGGATAATATCTATGTCATTGGGTTGTTATGAGGATTAAATCCCACGTGATATTAAAGACCTAGCAGGGCGTGCATTTCACAGAGACATGCGTTAACTTTTCTCCGCCCAGCCCTGCCCCACATGCATACACGTAAGCCATCCCCCTTCCTCCCACCTGGAGAGCCCGGGATGTGCCTTCAGCAGACCCCAGGGCCAAGGGACACCAGCAGGGAGAGTAGTACGTTAGGTCCCTGCCTGCCACAGGAGGCCAAGGTCAGGGACCGGGCTGCTCACGTGACCGCCCCGGGTTCCAGCATAAAAATGACTACAACAGCGCAGGAAATACCATGGCCGCAGCAGAAAACCCTGGGGCCTGGCCTTGCACATTGTATTTTCTGGCCCAGAGAAGAGGCATTGTAGAACTTAAACAAATAAACAGCAATCTTGGCCTTGAACTCAAAAGACTCTTGGCATTCTTCTGTTTCTCCCCCCAGCCGCTGCCTTCCCTGTTGCTCAGGCCAGAATCCAAGTGAATTCTTTGATTCCTCTCTTTCCCTCACCCCTCCACCCACCTTGGCAAATCCTGTCCCTTCTGCTTTCTCAGCAGGGGCTCCAGGGAGCCCTCACCCTCTCATTGGCCAGGCAACAGGCTCTGTCTCCTGAGCGACCCAGAGTCTCTGCCCCCCCTTTCCCCCTGCAGCAATGCCCACCTCAGGCCCATCTTGTCCCCACTGCAGCTACGGGTGGCTTTTCACCATGGAGTGGCCTCCGCGACCATTCCCTCACCCTGTACTAAGAACCCATAAAGCTTCCCTGTTGGGAGCCATTCTGAACTCACCAGCTGAGAAAACTCCTTGTGAGGTTAAGGCGAGTCTGCAAGGCCTCCTGCCAGTCAGATGATGGCCGATATCCACCACACCCCCCTCAACTGTTTTTGCTTCAGCACGACCCTCCTGGCACCTTGTTGATTGGTATCAGGAGTGACTTGTCCCCTTATTTTGGCCCTAAAATGCTGATTGCGCCTTGTGAAGGAACTTATTGTAGGAACTTCTTCTTTTGTGATTATGGGAGCAAACATTGCATTTCCTGAGAATCCTGTTTTTCTTATACTTCCCCTTAAGCAAACAGGCTATTGACCCCTGCTCACAAAGAACTAACTTTTGCCTCTGTTATGCTAAAAACATTGTCTTGTATTTGAATGCTAAAGATCCCTTCCTTCCCCATATGATAAGCATCTAAATCACCTACATCAATCACTATTGATAAAGATTATGCATGAGTCTTCTACAAATCTAGGTTATGGGAAATTTTTACATATCAAAGAAATTTATCATCAGAAATGAGTGTCCCCAGCCAATGCCACTTCCGTGCTGGTCCCCATACACTTAGCCATAAATAAAGCTGAGTCTCAGTGCAGAAATGTCTGCCTGGTGATCAGAAAAAAATCTGGTGGCTCTCTCATCCCTCTCTCGGCGACACCGTCCATCCTTCAGGGACCTCTGGACCTGCTGGAGCATGACTTGGGCACTTTCCTTGCTTTACTTTCGCTGCCAACGTCCCCGGGGGTGGGGACCAACCACCATGGCGGTCACTGGTGGCCAGCCCAGTGGCAGGCAGAGTAGTGCACACTGGTTAGACAACTGTGAGATAAAGGAAGAGTAACTGAAGGGTATCACAGAGCCAGGCACCCTTCTCTGACTCTCCCAGGTACGGTGCCATGGTGGGCTAGGGAGAGGCCCCAAGCGGAAACCCACGTAGGTGGCCTCAGGCTGGCTTGGAGCCCCACAAACTCCCCGGGGAACCTCGAGTGCTGAGCTTTCCAGAGAGCATCAAAGCAGCTCCTGGCCTCTGGGCCGTCTGTCTCTGTCCACTAGTCAGCAAAGGCTCATTCTGTGTAACAGGCATTGCCCAGGGCACGAAGGATGCAGCTGTGAACTCCAGTCCCTGGGTCATGGAGCCTAGTCCCAGTGGTGGGAGTGAGGCCTCAGACAAGCAAGCAACCAACAGATGGGCCCGTAGCTGCAGAGTGGGACGGCGAGAAGCAGGGCGCTAGGACAATCTCATCCTCCCATGGGGTGGGTGGGGGTTGGGCCGCTCACTTCTTCTGCTTCAGCCTCCTCATCTGTGAAATGGGCCAATGACAGTCCCTCACCATAGGGCACTGTTAACCCACAAGTCAGGTCCCGCCCTTGTTGACCTCGGTGGCCTGCATCACCGCCTGTTCCTGGCTCCCTGAACTCACCCCCTCCCACTCTACCTTCCCCTCGCTTCCGCTCCCGCAGGCCGTCCTGCTGCCCCTCGGTCAGGCCAGGTAGCACAGGGGCCAAACTCCGTTTACTCCCTGATCATACCCTAGGGCAGCCCCGTGGCCGGACTCGTGAATGACCTGGTCAGTGTCCCTGCCACCCACACAGACTCAGGACAAGGGGCAGCTGAGTGCAGCCGCAGCGTCCTTCCAAGGGACTTCTCTAGTGCTGCCGGCAATCACACAGGGACGCCTTGTTAATAGCCTACTTCCCTGTGCCTATGCAGGGCTGCCTGTTGGGGCTCAAGCACCCTCCACAGATTTTGTGTTTTCTGTTGTACCTAAAGCCATAAATAGGGGTCCATTTTGCTCTAGATGCACCACAAAACTTCCTATGAAAATCTGTGTTGTTTGTTTCCTTTCTTTTCTTCCTTGTTTTTCTGCACCCCTCTCCCCAACACTCATGCAGCACCTACTGTATGCAGACATCAGGCCAGGGACAGCATGGAGAATCACACGTGTTAACAGCTAATGCCAACCTAGAGTAGAATAAAAGGGAGGCAAGACTCAGGATATGCAGGATGCTG
>PISW01014773.1:0-19663 GCA_004023785.1 Mungos mungo | reverse complement strand
AACAGAAAAGCAAAGTAAAAAATCAAAACCCCAACTTCTATTTCATGTAATTAGACTTATACAGAAATTAGAAGGTTAAGTAACAACTAGTTAATCACCTAATTTCACAGCTATCTGAAGTGGCAATCGTTATTTAGCAGCTTATCTATGATACATTCAAGATACATGATACAATTTATTACTTGCCCATAAGCTACAACACAGCCTGCTTAATACCTTTCCTTAAATTCCACCTCTATACTACTATATACTTGAGGTCCATGCCAAAAAGTAGCTACCTTTTATATAGGAAATGGATGATTAAGTCTTTGGTGTTGTAAAAGCAACTTCATTTAAACATAACCACCCCCACCACCAAAAAAAGAAGAGGAAAAAAAAAGTAAAGAAAATAATAAGGGTAAAGCCCAAGACACAAGAAGTGCTACCTTAAAAGTAAACAACTAAGATGCAAGAAACAATGATGAACAAAGAAATCAGAAAGCCAATTGGTGTATTTAAATAAGCCCTGGAAGGAAAACAGCAATAATAATAGAAAACACTATTTGAAATGACCACACTATAACATTTAATTATTGGAGATCAGTGTTAAATGGTCTACTTTTATATTCAGGGAGAATTTAAAACATTAACATTAGTAAAACTAACATTGTACTTTCATAAAAAATGCATACAATGTCTTTTTAAATTTCTGAGGAAACTCTAAAACAAAATTAATATATCAGTAGATGAAATTAATGTAGAAATGTTAGAAGATAAAAAATAAGAATAAAATTAGAAAAGAAAATGGGGAGTGCATATAAGAGAATGTAAACAAGTTATAATCATAACAGATACTTATAGTAGGTAAATGTAGTAATCTTCGTGGTTAAAAAATGTAAATATAACAATACCATACTAGCAGAAGCCAAAAAAATCTATCATTTTTACATAGAGGAATATAGGAATCTTTTGGAGGAGGAAACATCTCTCCAAAAGAGGAAGGAAATGAGCACTAAATAATACAGAGAACAGTCAAATCACTGTGTTGTATACCTGTAACTAATATAACACTGTCTGTGAACTACACTAGAATTAAAATTTTTAAAAATAAAACAAAAAAGAAAGAGGTAGAAAATGTTTGAATAAACAAAGGGAATTTGAGGAAATAAATGCCTAATGACCTCTACTTGAGAGGTCGAATGTGAAATATGAGAAAGTATAAAAAGGCACGTGTAAGATCAGAGCTTGGGTAAAGACAGAAACAGATCTGGATTATAAGAGGTGGTCAACTAATAAGATCATTCATTCGTTCATTTGACCATTCTTTTATGGTTCATTACCCAGTTTGAAAGCTAAAATAGTCAGTAGGAACACAGCAAAGAGATTCTCTCTTCACATGTTCTGAGAAAACTAGATAACTGGATTTGCCTAAATTCCTATCATGGAAAGGAATTTACAGCAGGATTCAAGGGTGAGAGAATTGAAACTGTTAAAATAACTGACTAGGACCTTGAAGGGAAGATGGTGGAGTAGTAGGAGGACCCTAAGCTTGTCTCATCCATCAAACAGAGCTAGATACATATCAGATCATTCTGAACATCGAAGATATTTATCTAGGACCAAACTATCTAGGACTAAACTAGAGGGAGAGAAAAGGCCACTCTGTGGAAGGTAAGAGATGTGGAGATGTGACCTGGGGGATAAAAGATTCATAGGTGCTTCAGAGGAAACAGAGCTATGACCACGGGAAGAGGAAGAGAGAGAGCAGCAGCACATGGGGGATCAAACAAGAAAAACTCTTCCCCAAAACCATTGACTGAAAAAAGGAGGGGGGCTGATTATTGTGAATTTTTACAACTAGTGAAACTCAAAGACTGACTCTAGAAGTCCATGCCATGGGTGGTGTGGAGCCCAATGGGTGCAGGAGTGCTACTGTGGAGAAGGAGAGCAGAGGCACAGGAGCAGATAGTGTAATCTGAAGATCCCCTGAGATGCACTCAAAGAGATATTTCCCCCTTGGAGTGCATTTGGGAGAGGTGACATTGCCCATTAAGGTACAAAAGAGCCAGTAGGTGCCATTATGTGGCCCTGTTCCTTAACATAGGGGCAGAGATGCCTGCTGAGGGCAGCTAACCTGGACACTGACCTCATGCTGCACTTTACTCTAAGCTCCTACATTTTTGGTACAACTGCCCTTCTAGAACAAACCGATATCAGCCTCAGTGCTCCTAGGCCTCCCCTGGAAGACAAGCATGGAATCACACATGCCAAATCTGTAAAGTTTGGAGTTTTGAAACTCAGCTGGTGTGCTTGAGCTAAAATAAGGGTACACTTTGTGTGTCTGGAGGGGAGGGTGGCAGCTGGCCCAGATACAGACAGGATGAAAGCAAGAATCTGAGGGACACCTGGGATAAAAGAAGAGAGATTATTTACTTTTCTGTGAGAACTTCCTGGACAGCAGCAGGGATGAACTCCCCTCCATGGGGATGGTGGAGAGGGCTGGTCCCCATTTTTCTCTCATCCGTCAGCTTGGACTGACTTTGGTGAGCAACACAGTGCCCATATTGGAGTCCTTAGCTACTTACACCAGGCCCTGCCCCGCTGCACTCTGCAAGTGCTTTTGTACTTGGGAAAGTGTGCCTGAGAACCAAAGCCGTGAGCCCTTCCCACACACAAATCCCCCCTCCCCACACCAAATCTACCGATCATAGAGTCCTACAAAGCTTCAGCTCTAGTGGAAATAGGATCAGGCCTCTTTTAATAGGCAGATCAGAGATCACCTAGTTAGAACATGCCACATTCTAGACAAGGTCCCAGCAGTCCCTACTGCAGGAAAGGAAAAACTTTGCAGAAAACTGACCTGAGGGAAAGAGCAGCCAAAACAGCATCAGACTGCACACAAGGTATTTCATGAAGCTCCAAACCCTGGAGAGTATATAACCTCTTCTTAATAAAGCGATTACTCTAAGGATCAGGAAACATACCAAGCTTTCCTGACACTCAAAAAAACAAAACAAAACAAAACAAAACAAAAAACAAAACAAAACAGAGACCTAGACAAATTCCACGAAGAATTCATCCCAAAAGAAAGAGCAAGAAAAGATTATGGCCAGGGATCAAATGGAAACAGATATAAGCAATTTGCCAGATCCAGAATTTAAAACAAGAATTATAAGGATACTAGCTGGGCTTTAGAAAAACATAGAAGACACCAGTGATCCCTTACTACAGAGATAATGGACTTAACAACTAGTCAGAACAAAATTTTTAAAAATGCTATAACCAAGATGTGAAACTGATTGAATTTAATGAGCATAAGGATGGAAACAGCAGAGGAACAAACAAGTGATATAGAAAATAAAATTATGGAAAATGATGAAGCTGAAAACAAGAGGGGAAGAAAAGTATTGGACATAAATATAGACTTAGAGAACTCAGCAACTCCATAAAGCATAGTAATATTCATACTGTAGGAATCCCAGAAGAGAAGGAAAAGGGGACATGAGGCTTATCTGAATAAATTATAGCTGAAAACTTCCCTAATCTGGGGAAGGAAACAACCATCTAAATCCAGGACACACAAAGAATTACCATCAAAATCAACAAAAGCAAGCCAACACTGAGGCATATCAGAGGACAATTCACAAAATACAAAGATAAGTAAGCATCAACTCCCTAACTAACAAGGGAAGACCAATCAAGTTTGTCTTTCCACAGAAACTTGGTAGGGGAGAAGGGAGTGCATGGTATATTCAATGTGCTGAATAAGAAAAATGTGCAGCCAAAAAAGTTCTATCCAGCAAAAGTGTCATTCAGAATAGGAGAGATAAAGTGTTTCCCAGCCAAACAAAAACTAAAGGAACTTGTGATCTTTAAACCAGCCCTGCAAGAAATATTAAAGGGGATTGTTTAGTGGGAAAAAATGACCAAAAGTGACAAAGATGTCAAAAGAAAGCTGGAGTAGCCATACTTATATCAAACTAGATTTTATACCAATGTCTGTAACAAGAGATGAAGAAGTGTACTGTATCATAATAAAGGTGTCTCTCCAACAAGAAGATCTAACAATTGTAAATATTTTATACTCCCAAAATGAGAAAATCAAAATATTTAAAAAATTAATAAAAAAGAAAATAAAGAAACTCATTGATCATAGTACAGTAATAGTAGAGTACTTTAACATCCACTTACAGCAATGGACAGATTATCTCAGAAGACAACCAACAAGGAAACAAAGGCTTTGAATGACACAATGGACCAATTGGTTTTCACAGATATATTTAATAGATATATTAGCACATTTCATCTTAAAGCATCAGAATACACATTCTTTTTGAGTGCGTGCACATGGGGCATTCTCCAGAATAGATCACCTACAAAGTCACAAATCGGTTTTCAACAAATATGAAATGACTGAGATCATACCATGAATAATCTCTGATCACAATGCTATGAAACTTTAACGACAAGAAAAGAATTCAGAAAGACCACAAGTATATGGAGGTTAAAGAACATACAAGTAAATAGTGAATGTGCTAGCCAGGAAACTAAAGAAAAAAAAAGTACATGGAAAAATGACAATGAAAACACAACAGTCCAAAACTTTTGGGATGCAGTAAAAGCGGTCATAAGAGGGAACTATATAGCAATACAGGTCTATCTCAAGAAACAAGAAAAATAATCTCAAAAACCCAACCTAACCTTACATCTAAAGGAGGTAGAAAAAGAACAGGAAGTGAAGGCTAAAGCCAGTAGAAGAAGGGAAATAATAAAGATTAGAGAAGAAATAAATTATATAGAAAAAAAGTAGAACAGAACAATGCAACCAGAAACTGGTTCTTTGAAAGAATTAACCACCCTAGCCTAACTTATAAAAATGAAAAGAAAAAGGACCCAAATATATAAAACCTTAAATGAGAGAGGAGAGATTACAACCAACACCACAGAAATACAAATAATTATAAGAGAATATTATGAAAACTAAACATCAACTAATTGGGCAATGTAGAATAAATGGATAAATTCCTGGAAACATATAAAATGCCAAATCTAAAACAGGAAGAAATAGAAAATTTGAATAGATTGATAACCAGCAAAGAATTGAATCAGTTACCAAAAAGCTCCTAACAAACAAAAATCCAGGGCCAGATGGTTTCCTGGGGAAATTCTACCAAACTGTTCAAGAAGAATTAGTACCTACTTTTTTTAAAGTTTATTTATATTGAGAGAAACAGAAGGAGGGCAAGGAGGGGAGGGGCAGAGATGGAGAGAGAATTCTTAGCAGGCTCTGCAATGTCAGCACAGAGCTGCACATGGGGCTCAAATTCAAGAACGGTGGGATCGTGACCTGAAGTGAAATGAAGATTCGGACACTTAACCAGCTGAGCCACCCAGGTACCGCCATACTAATTTTTTGACACTGTTCTAAAAATATAAATGAAAGAAAGACTTCCAAACTCATTCTATGAGGCCAGCACTACCATGATTCCAAAACCATGTCTCCACTAAAAATAAGAATTACAGGCCAATATCCCTGATGATCATGGATGCAAAAATTCTCAGCAAAATATTAGCAAACCAAATCCAATAGTACATTAAAAGAATCTTTCACCAAGATCAAATGTGTTTTATTCCTGGGTTGCAAGAATGGTTTAATATTTGCAAATAAATCATCAGGATATACCACATTAATAAAAGAAAGGATAAGAACCATATGATCTTATCAATAGATGCAGGAAAAGCCTTTGATAAAATACAGCGTGCATTCTAGATAAAAACTCTGAACTAAGTAAGGACAGTGGGACAGTGGGAACATACCTCTAAAGACCGCATAAGAAATACCTAAAGCTATAATGCTTGATGGAGAAAAAAGGAGAAATTTTCCTTTATGGCCAGGAACAAAATAGGGATGTCACTCTCACCATTGTTATTTAACATAGTACTGAAGTAAGAACCTCAGCCATCAAACAACAAAAAGGAACAAAAAGAATTCATATTGGCAAGGATGAAGTGAAATACTCATTATTTGTGGACGACATGATACTCCATATAGAAAACTTGAAAGACTCCACCAAAAAATTGCTAGAACTGATTGACAAATTAAGTAAAGTCACAGAATACAAATCAATGTGGAGAAATCATTTGCATTTCCATATACCAATAATGAAGCAGTAGAAAGAGAAATCAAGGAATTGATCTCATTTACAGTTGCACCAAAACCCATAAGATACTGGGAATAAACCTAACCAAAGGAGTAAAATGTCTGTAGTCTGGAAACTACAGGATACTTATTAAGGAAATTGAAGATGACACAAAGAAATGGAAAAATATCCCATGCTTATGGATTAGAAGAAGAAATATTATTAAAATGTCTCTAATACCCAAAGTAATCTACACATTTGATGCAGTTGCTATCAAAATACAACCAACAGTTTTCATATAGAACAAACAATCTTAAATTTGTATGGAACCACAAAAGGCCCCAAATAACCAAAGCAATCTTGACAAAGAAAAACAAAGCTGGAGGCATCATAATTCCAGATTTCAAGCTATATTACAATGTTACATTAATCAAGACAGTGTGGCACTGGCACAAAAACAGACATATAGATCAATGGAACAGAATAGGAAACCCAAAAACTGACCCCCAACTATATGGCCAACTAATCTTCAACAAAGCAGGAAAGAAAGAATACCCAAGTCTCTTCAACGAATGGTGTCAGAAAAACTGGACTGCACCAAGCAAAAGAATGAAACTGGACCAATTACTTACACAATACACAAAAATAAATTTAAGAATTGAATGAAAGACCTAAATGTGAGACAGGGAACCATCAAAATCCTAGAGAAGAACACGGGCAGCAACATCTTTGACCTGGGAAGGAGCAACATTTTACTCAACATGTCCCCTGAGGCAAGGGAAACAAAAACAAAAATGAACTATTGAGACATCATGAAGATGAAAAGCTTCAATATAGTAAAGGAAATCAGTCAACAAAACTAAATGTCAACTGAAGAAATGGGAGAAAATATTTGCAAGTGACATATCTGATAAAGGGTTAGTATCCAAAATCTATGAAGAACTTATCACACTCAACATCCAAAAAACCAAATAATCCAGTTAATAGATGGGCAGGGGCATGTGGTGGGTGGCTGTTGATTAAACCTCTGATTGTTGATTTTGACTCAGGTCATGATCTCATGGTTTGTGAGACTGAGCCCCATGTTGAGTTCTTCACTGACACAGAGAAATCGTGCTTGGGGTTCTTTCTCTGCTACCTTCCCTGCTTATGTGTGTGTGCTCTCTTTCTCTCATAATAAATAAATAAACTTAAAACATAAAGAAATAAGCAGAAGATAGGAATAGACATTTTTCCAAATGAGATATCCAGATGGCCAACAGACATATGAAAGATGTTTAACGTCACTCATCATCAAAGAAACACAAATCAAAAACATGATGAGATTCCATTTAACATCTTTGTGAACAACTAAAATTAACAAGATGGTAAACAACAGATTTGGGGGAGGATGCAGAGAACAGGGAACACTCCTTACACTGTTGGTGGAAATGGATACTGCTGCAGCCACTCTGGAAAACAGTATGAAATTTCCTCAGAAAGTTAAAAATGAAAGTACCCTACAACCCAGCAATTTCTCTACAGGTACATACCCAAAGAAAACAGTATGCTGATTCAAATGATCACATGCACCCTAATATTTATAGTAACATTATCAACAATAGCCAAATTATGGAAAGAACTGAAGTGTACTTCGACTAATGAGTGGATAATGAAGATGTGGTATATACGTAAAATGGAATGGGGTGCCTGGGTGGCTTAGTTGGTTAAGCATTTGACTTTGGCCCACGTCACTATCTCACAGTCTGTGGGTTCAAGCCCCACGCCAGGCTCTGAGCTGACAGCCCTGAGCCTGGATCCTGTTTCAGATTCTGTCTCTCTCTCTCTCTTTCTCTCTCTCTCTCTCTCTCTCTCTCTCTCTGTGTGTGTGTGTGTGTGTCCCTCCCCCACTTGTGCTCTCATTCTCTCTGTCTCTCAAAAATAAATAAATGTTAAAAAATTTTTATATATACAGTGGAATATTACTCAAACATATTTGCAAAGACGTGGATACAGTTAGAGTGTATTATGCTAAGTAAAATAAATCAGTCAGAGGAATACAAACCATATTATTTCACCCATATGTGGAATTTAAGAAACAAAACATATGAAAATAGGGGAAAGGAAAAAGAGATGGAGGTGGGGTGCCTGGGTGGCTTCATCAGCTAACTGTCTGACTCTTGATTTTGGCTTAGTTCTTGATCTCATTTTTGTGAGATTGAGCCCCCCATTAGGGCTCTGAGCTGACAGCATGGCACCTACTTGGGATTCTCTCCTCTTTCTGCCTTTCCCCCTTCAAAATAAATAAACTTAAAAAGAAGAAAGAGATGAGTCAAAACATAAGAGAGACTCTTAACAATAGAGAACGAACTGAGGGTTGTTGGAAGGGAGGTGGGCAGGGGATAGGCTAAATGAGTGATGGATGTTAAGGAGGACACTTCTTGGGATGAGCTCTGGATGTTACATGGAAGTGATGAATCACTGAATTCTACTCCTGAAACTAATATTACACCATATGTTAAGTAACTAGGATTTAAATAAAAAACTTGAAACATGAAAAAAAACCAAAATAAATGAAATAACTGACTGTGCTCAGACTGGGAAAGAAAGGAAATGAGGCTAGGGTATAGAACAAAAAGTGGAGAGGTAAGGATATGTCACCAACCAGGTGTTGAGGATGCAGACTTCAGGGCAGTTTTTCCTGTTCTGCATCTGTTTCATTCCCAAATGAACACAGGTT
Organism: Mungos mungo; assembly: GCA_004023785.1. Lineage (NCBI taxonomy): Eukaryota > Metazoa > Chordata > Mammalia > Carnivora > Herpestidae > Mungos > Mungos mungo. The sequence goes on along the minus strand of PISW01014773.1, from coordinate 10,825 downwards.
TTATTGTTACATACGTTGAATCAAATTGGAAAAGAACGCTGAACTATGTTTTTGGAAAGATGCTCAGTGACTCTGAGGGTTTTGTAATCTGTGGCTAGGGTGTTAGAAGATATTCACAACTCCACAGAGTGGCAATTCATTGGAAAATAGCACATTTCTTGTTTTACAAAAGCTAAACAGCCCAACTTTCTCACAGTCTATAGGTGTCACTGCCAAAGGCATCCACAGAACAGCAATACTACTATGTGTTCAAAATACAGGAAAAGGAAGAGTAGCAAAAATTGAACGTTGAACCCTGATTATCCTTTGCACTTGAACTCAATCTAGATTCACTTTCATTTTAGTTCATATAAACTGTGATAAATCTCCAATTGTTTTAAAGTGGATAAAACCTTGTTTTTTACTCCTTTTTTTTTAACTCCCAGTTCTGTTTTAAAAGTTTTTTTCAGACACTAAAATGATTTTCTGAGCCTTAAATGTAGCAGTTTTATATACAGGCTATTCCTTACTTCCACCCACATCACACTTCTTTCACTGCAACTGTTTTAGCTTGTTTGTAATGAGACCCATGAGAACAGGGGTCATAGTTGGAAGTACAGTATTTATCAACAAGCAGTCGAAGTTTGGTCATACAGGAAGTACACTCTCTGTTCCACACATAGAATTTAAGTGGTTATATATTTTTAAAAATAAATAAATAAACATATATATATATATATACATTATTTTTTCTAGAGTACCACTGAGTATTTTAATTTCCTTCAACTACTATTTTATTATCAATAAGAGGCATAATAATAGTAAGCTTTGATGAATATTTACTGTGAAAAACACTCTGAAAATATATATTTTCTCATTTGTATCTTCAGGGCAGTTTGATTATTATATTCTCCATTTTTTATTAAAGAAACTGTAATTCATAGAAGTCAATTCAGTTGCTCAAGGATACACATGAAACTGAATTTGAATCGAAGTTGGTTCAACTTCAAAATCTGGGTACCTGCTCATCGTATTGCAAGTCTTTATCCATGTGTGAAACACAGAATTGGACCTAGTCCCTTCCCCAAGGGGAAAACAAAAGACGTTGGAAATAATAACAATTGTGTAATGCATTGTATTCTTTTACCTGTACATCATTAGGATTTCTTAAGACAGGGAGTTATCATTGGTGAATAGATTAATTAGGGAGCAAAAGTATGAACAAGTGAGATTTGTATTAGAATTTGGATGAAAGACAAGGATTAGATTGTGGAAGGAGATGATTTAAGTGAAAAAAAACCCCACAAATGTAGATGCTAGAGGATGGGAATAAGTCAGATCCATTTGGGGAGGTCCCTAAGAAAACTACATAAAAAAAACTATATGAAGAAAATGATAGATTAGAAAAAGGCCTTAAAAATGGACAGGAGTTTTTGTTGTGGTGTGTTTTTTAAGAAGTAGAAAATGCAGAACTATTCAAGAATTGTGATCATGGTAGTGGCATGATAGAAGGGAAAAAAATCTAATAATGACCTTCAGGAAGAATGTCAGCACTTTTAGATGTTACTAGCAGAGACTCAACCCATGGGGGTCTAGCCACATGTGGGAGACCCATATAATTAGTCAGGCTTTGAAATTCTGGTATAGACTAATAGAAATTTGGTCAATTCCTAGAAAGTACTGTACCAGGAACGAGAAAAATTACTTCTGTAAAACTTGAGGAAGCCTCTTCTGAGCTTGGCATAAGACCTTTGGCACACTGACCATTTAGTGTTTCATCTGGGACACATGAAGATTATATTCTGGTCTTTTGTGAGCAGTTACAAGTGGAGCAAAGCATCTCTGTCACTACTACTGTGATACATTCATTCCAGAGCGGAAAGGCCAGGCTCTAAGTTTTTTGTTTGTTTGTTTTGTTGTTGTTTGTTTTTAGTCCCCTATTTACTTACTTGTTTATTATTTATAGTTTATTGTCAAGTTGGTTTCCATATAACACCCAGTGTTCTTCCCTACAAGTGCTCTCCTCCATGACCCTCACCCCCCCTTCCCTTTCCCCCCTCTAGTTTTTTAAACATGATTTTTCCTTGATGAAGGATCGTCTGCATAGTCACACAACGCATGTTACATTATTATGCTGAGCCTGTGGTGTCTTCTCAAACTCAGCATCCCTTTCTCCAGAATCCAGTGCTTTTTAGAATTGGTCTTAAGGACTTTAGACTTGCTAGAGGAAAGTAAGTTTTTCCCCTTGTACTGAGTAGTTTCCCATAGAAGCATCTTCCAAATTCCTGCCTGGGAGGTAAGGGCTCTGGAAGCAGAGGTGGAATGACTGACAGTCTTTCCGTTTGCTATCAAGTATTCACACATTCCCTCAATACCCCTGTCATTAGTACAAGGTACTCTACCTTTTAAATAAGTCTAAAGACCTTCAAAGAAAGATTTTTATTTTACCCTCTTTAGAGAATAATCTCTAGACTTTTCTGGAGGTAAGAGAGAAGCCAATGTTCAATGGTGTGAATAGGTGAGAAAACTAAACTACCTTTTTCAGCTCTCCACTTCACCTCAAATTCAAGTCATACATGAATCTTTCCATTTAAATCAGTTTAATCCTTCATTTTCTCACAGCTAGTTTCAACTCTGGCTTTCTCAGGTTGACCAGATTATTTCCCACCTGGCATCTGCTTTCTAGTTTCCTAATAGTTCTTGCTGTTGTCTCTAGTCCTATTATGTTCTTTCCATCCTAGAATGTTTAGGTCTCTGAAAGAAAAAAAAAATGCATCTGTAGTTTTATTGGTACTTGGAGGAGAAGAAAAATTATATACATGTGACAAACTGTCATCTTAACCCATAAGCCCCAGGAGGATTTATTAGGGTTGTGAAAGTTTTCTCTTTATGATATTTAGAGTTTAGATTATTTATTAATGTTTTCTTCATAAATTGTGTCCCCTTTCCTTTTCTTACCTCAGGTAAATTATGTCCAAGCAGTATCTGGACTGAACCTTAACAGTTCCCACATTTCATGGTTTATATAACACTTTAGAACATCTAATTCTTTTCCTCTGAACAGGAGACAAGCTCTAGGTAGAATGCTCTTTATATTTAATTGTTTCTTGCATGATCACTTAGGATGTGTTTTTTTTAATGTTTATTTTTTATTCTTGAGAGGAAAAGAGAGATTTCACAGGTAGGGGAGGAGCAGAGAGAGAGAGAGAGAGAGAAACAGACAGACAGATAGACAGACCGATTCCAAAGCAGGCTCCAGGCTTTGAGCTGTCAGCACAGAGCCTGATGCAGGGCTCAAACTCAGGAACTGCAAGATTATGACCTAAGCAGAAGATGGATGTGTGACTGACTAAGCCAACCTGGTGCCCCTCTTAGGATGTGTTTTTTAAAAACACATTGCTGAAAAATTGTAAGTAAAAAGATAAAAAATAACTCCTCCTTAAATAAGAAACAAAACCCATCATATTCATCTTTGTTAAATATGATTTCTAAGGATGTATCAGTTTTAATGTCAGTATTAATAAAGTTTAAAAAATTGAAGATACTTAGCTAAAAGTAATACTGCTATAAGCACTATTATTTTTTTTAATCTTTTAATGTTTATTTTTGCGAGAGAAAGAGAAGAGAGTTTGAGTGGGGGAGCAGCAGTGAGAGAGGGAGACATAGAATCTGAAACAGGCTGCAGGTTCTGAGCTGTCATCACGGAGCCCTATGAGGGGCTCAAACCCGTGAACTGCTAGATGATGACCTGACCTAAAGTCGGACACTCAACTGACTGGGCCACCCAGGCACTTCACACTATTGTTTTTTAAACTATTAATTCAAAATATATACCCAGAGGTATACCTATCCTCATCAAATTTTATATTTTAAGACACAATGTGATGTCAGTTTTTTATTTAAAAAATGACTTATTATTTTGACAAAATTGTGTAGAATTCCTCTTGGTTCATTTTCTGATCATCTACTGAATATTAGGCATTTTCCTTAGTATTATTACAGATATACCCATTCCTCCCATGGAGGACTTTGAGCTAGAGCAGCATAAAATACAGTGGAAGAAGAGGTGAGGAGAATGCAAAGATGAGCAGGAAAGCAGAGAGGTGAAAGGAAAAGGCCTAATGGAATGATAATAGATAGAAGTAGACATGATGGCAGCAGAAATTCAGCTTGAGAGACTACATAATCTTGACAGGAGTTGGGTTAGAAACAGAGAAAGTAAAGATTTAAAAGGTCTTCTCGCTAGGGCTGCTTTATACCCAAGCCTATGAGAGGCGATCACAGACGTTGAATGAAGATCTCTATTGGGCTGTTGACCAGACAACAGAAAGCAGAGAAGACCTTTCATTATCAGATTGTCTGCATTTTTAGTTGCATTCTAGTGGCCCAATTCTGTGTTTATGAGAATGATGTCCTAAAGAACACTTTGGAGAGAAAAGGCTGTGGGAAGTGTGTTTATTTCATGTCAAATCATATATGCTGTTTTCCTTTATCAAACGGACTCTATTTTTTTTTCTGATACTTCCCTCTGGAATTTTGAAGATTGATATTTATCAATAAGAAAAAAAGAACTCCTTGCTTATAAACACTAACAGAACACATTTTGATGATTTATAAATTTAGATACCTTGTTTGTTAATAGACACTACTCTTCTGGTATTGGACCAGTCTTCCTGGGCCAAATTTGGATAATCATATGGTTATTCAAATGTCTCTGAAATATTGCAGCTTGAAAATTTTCAGTTAGTGGTATAAGTCCAACTAACTATATGTATGACAAACATGGGAAAAATACAAGTTTTTATTTCATTTTTTTCAGTTGCCCAAGATGAATGATGTATGCTACATTTTCTAAAAGGGTTGGAACTGGCTTATCTTGTGTATGTAATACTGAAACTGGCAATTCTTCTGGTTTTATATTTCTACGATATTCCTAAGATGTTTTCAGAGGTGTGGCCTGTTCCACTAGCTAAGCCTACCTTTATACAAATGGGCAGGTTTTCTTAAGGCATTTTGACCTTCTATCTATTTTAAGCATGGCCTGTTGTACTAAGCATTAACCTAAAACACAGAGGAGTGTGTGGATCTAAATGGCATGAGCCACTGAGCTCCCAGCTTTCCTTATGTCCAGGAGATCCTAAGTACTGACTGGGCAGTGATGGGGAGGTACTTTGAAGACCATTCACCTGAAGGGAAAAGTAAAGAGTACACATAATGTGAATGTAGAAATAATATTGTATTTATCTGTCGAAGAGGAACCCTTGGATGTCTCAGCTGTGGTGTGATGGTGAAGTACTAGGTTTGGAAATGAAGGTACATTTGTTCTTCGCCCTGCATATACTTGCCCCTGAATGCAGGCTTGGGCTTAAGAAAACTTTTTGCCTCAACTCCTTTTTCTTTAAGATACACTTCTGAGAGGTGGAACTGATCTCAGGTCTCAAGTCATGATCTCACAGTTCATGAGTTAGCGCTCCACATAGGGCTCTGCGCTGACAGTGTGGAGCCTGTTTGGGATCTCTCTCTCCCTCTCTCTCTCTGCTCCTCCTCTCCTCGCTCTTTTTGTAAAAGTAAATACATAAAGTAAAATAGAAAATAAAAGATATATTTAAAAAAATTCATGTGTTCTATGTCTCACATCTTTTTGTTTGTTAAATAAGGAATTTCTTTGCACATGGTTTGTTTTGCTTTCTGAGGTAAAGCATTTATGTTCTAATATAATGTTTTCACAACAACAGCAATTTAAATATTTTAGCCCACACAGCAAAAAGTGTATGAAATATTAGTATCTTTTACAATTTTTTTCTTTTTAAAAACAGTCTTATGTCTTATGATTTAAAAATAAAGGCTGAGAAATTTAATTTTTGCTTTATTCATGAGGGCTACTGAAGTTTCTTTCTCAGATGTATCAAATATACACATAAATATCTAGCAAATAATTGAAAATATAAAATATGTAGTTCATTTAAGATTTAGAAAAACATTTCTGGCTTTCCGAATAATAACGTGAAGAAGGCACTCATTTTACATTTGAAATAAATCTCACATCATGGAAGAAGAGTTATTTTTCTAGATTCCACAATGATGGCTTACTTTATTTTCTTGTTGGACATCATGGTAGAGCACTTATAAGGTATTACCATTGCCCTTTCCGTGAATATTCTCCCTGTAAGAATTAGGTTTGTTTGATTTTGTGAAGTCTTAAATCATTGGAATCATTATTCAGTAATGCCAAGGAGTAATGCTTTAACATAAATAAGAATGATTCTGTCTGCCAGTTATACTTACATGATAAAAAATTACATATATTTTGGCATAATAAGTAATGGGCAAAAATTCATCTTATGTAACATCTTAGTAATTGTTTATTAAAATTAACTGGAAGTGAGGACAGATACTCTTACCTGAAATTTGGCATCTGTGTCTGGCTGTAGTGAATTTATGAGGCATCTATGTCAATTTCCAAGTGGCAAAACAGTTCTGTATTGTGTGGCTCTGCAGAGACTCAGGTGGACAGAATTAAATTCTGCACCATCTAGAGCACAGGTGATTAAAGTATTAGCAATGCAGGAGCCAGCAAAGACCACCCAAATGAGAACATACGCAGGCAGTTTATTCAGAGCTTGCTAGAGCAAAGGAGTCTGCCGACATCACTTGCTTTTGGCAGATACTCAAAGGCAGACAGAGAACACAGAATGCTTTAAAATTGGAGAAAAAAAGAAAGAAAGAAAGATTTCAGGTGTCTGTGATTGAAGATTGTTGACACAGGGGAGAGGCAGGCAGGTTCCCTAGAAGCAGGGCATCATATATGATTGGTTTGGGAAGCGTATTTTGCTTTTTCTGATTGTTACTGAATTCAAAGCGAGGCAAACATAGGTGGTTCTGCTGTCATTGTCAAAGTCCTGACCATCCCTGACCAGTTGCTATAGAGCCTGTGGTTTGGTCTCCGAACCTAGTTTTTGCAGTTTGTAGGTCAAATCTTTATTGTCATATTTAGTCTGGCCATTGTTCATTTATATAGAAGTCTCTCAGAAATAACTGATAATAATTTCTTTGGGATAGTGACATATGGATAATTATACAGGCAATATTGAATTAATTTTATATTTAAAAACATTTATTTTTATAGGAAAAAATGATCTGCAATAATCTTTATCCTAAATCAATGGCCCAATGAGCTTAAAAGTAACTAGTTTAAAAAAAGTAAACTGGTAAAACACTCCAATAGGATGTCCAGTAAAATATTCCAATAGAGGCTGTGAATATAACTAATTTTATCAGTCTTATTCCTGCTGTGTTCCAAGAGTTCTTCATTAGTGCAGCTTGGGGTTGCTCTTTTACAGTACTTTGAGGAATACATCCTGTAAATAGGATCCCCCCCCCATGTGATGTCTTAAATTCTCACTCCTATGTCTAATTCCCTCATTTCCAAAGCTTTTATTGCCTAAGTCTCACACTTGTCACGTTCTCTTTTCTCAGATGCTTCCACGTTCCCCCAGTTTGTTGTCAGTTTACTCTTTCTTAGACAGCCCGGACCAGTTGGCCTACACTACAGCCACTCTGTCATGAAGATCTTGATCTCTCTCCTCGTGACCGGATGACACCAACCGTTGTCGTCTGGCCTTTACTCAGGCTTCCGACTGGGAATTTCATCCTTTCTTTTCTTATGATCAGATGAGTCTTGGTATCATCCATGATTTTATACAGGAAGGGAGCCTCAGAGAGATACCGAATTCTTGTTACTCTCGTATGTAGTGTTTAGGTCATTTTTTAATTTGGGCTGACAGGGATCCTCTCTTTAATTAACCTCTCTGACTTTCTCCAAGTTTTGGGGTTCTTTTGAGCACTCCACCATGGTTACAGATATTTGTTCTACGGATTCCATCCCTCACCTGGACTACCTTAAGAGCAACCTTTGATATTTACATTTTGTGACCATATTCTGTAATTGTGAGTGGGAACTCATCTCAGTACCTGTACCTTGTCTGTCAGGCTCATTGACTAGGTCATTTCTTTGTCTTTCCAAAAAGGGCACTGATCACTCAAGTACAATTGTATAAATAGTTATTATCAATATCATTGTAATTGCTCTGACAGTTAAAACGTGATGCTGCCTTCTTTTGCTCGTATAATGGCAGAGCAACTCTTTAATTTTACTTTCCTCATGGAGACTTATTCAGGGTTTTCAAATTTTTATATTTATTTTGTTAAATTATTTTTTTTAACATAAATAGGATTTATATCCCAAATTCAAATTCATGGAACTATATTGGAATAAAATACTTTTGTATGTATATAGTAACCAATGAGAAACAGAAGAAGGAAGGAAAAGAAGGAATGATCACGATTCTATTACTGCAGAGGCCAACAGATCCAGAGTTTTAAATTAGATATTTTGGCATTAAATGCTTTTTAATGTTTATTTTTGAGACAATGAGAGACAGACCATGAGTTGGGAGGGGCAGAGAGAGAGAGGGAGACACAGAATCAGAAGCAGGCTGCAGGCTCCTAGCTGTCAGCACAGAGCCCAACGCGGGACTCGAACCCATGAACCGTGAGATCTTGACCTGAGCCAAAGACGCTTAACTGACTAAGCCACCCAGGTGCCCCAGCAATTAAACGTTTTAAAAGGGAGAGGTGAACTTGAAGTTTTCCTTGGGAAAATGTCCTGAACTCCCCCAAATTCCATCATTATCTTCAAAGAATATTTCTTTATATTCTATACTCTACAGGGAAAAGCTAAAACTTCAGGGAAAGTTTTTGTCACATTTCTGATCTGATGGCATTGATAATATGCAAGAAAACTAAAAATGAAAGCAAATTATTTGTAGGAGTAAAAATATTAAATATATTACTTTGCCCTTTGAACATTACAAGTTGTTTTTGCTTACCATAATTTACTCACACATGTAGGGAACTTACTCAAACTTGTTTTAAGAATAATTTATTGTAACTATTTGGGACCTATAAATGTTTTTAAAGTTTATTAACATATCATGACTTAGAAAAAGAAGCTGAATTAATTCATGTAAGATATATCATGGAAGTTTTGAGTTTGCAGTTTAAATAAATACTAAAGCTAGCTGGGGATTATTTTTCATGTAAATAGTTTGAAGGCAAAACAAAATACAGTGATATAAAGGCCAAGAAGATATTAAGAGAAGCCAAACATTCATTTCAATATTTGTTCATTCATGTATTCATTTATTTATGCAGGTATTTAAAATATTTAGTGAGGGCCTATCAAACACTGGGTTCTGTTCTTCATAGAAAAAGCAAATTCTAGGAGCACCTGGAATTAATTAATTCTGTCAATTAAAGGTGGCTCAGGTCATGATTTCATTGTTCATGAGATTTGGCTCCATGATGGGCTCTGTGCAGACAGCATGGAGCCTGCTTGAGATTCTCCTTCTCTCCCTCTCTCTCTCTCTCTGCCCCTCCCCCACCTGTGTGTGCTCTCTCTCTCTCTCTCTCTCTCTCTCTCTCTCTCTCTCTCTCTCTCTTTCTCTCTCTCTCAAAATAAACATTTTAAAAATAAAAAGCAAACTCTATATTTGGATTTAATATCTACTCTCAAAAACTCGTAGAGATTGAGAAATAAATATCAGGATTAGGAACTCAGGAAGTAACCAGCTATGCACTGAGAATTAGTAAAGATTTCACAGAAAAGGCACTATTTGAACTCAATCTTGAAAAATGAGTGGGAGTTTCCCAGATGAGGAGAGAGGAAACACCCCAGAGAAGGTGTATGAAACATAGGGCATGATTACAAGGGCAAGTGGCAGGAGACTGCACTGGCTGTGAATTGGGAGCACATCATGAAGAGCTTGGAACTGAACTTCAAGTCATAAAAGCCTGAGGATGTCAAATCCTTTAAGATGACTCTCATATTAAATATGAAAGATAGGGGAAATAATAAACGATTTTTATTGGAATATGAATTTAGGGGGAAATGTCATTTTTAGGATGTTTAGTTCAAATACAGATATTTTGGGTTTCTGATAAAACATACAATTAGAAATATCTAATTTGCTATTGGAAAGAGGAACTAGAGTTCAGGGTAATATTAGGTACAGATCCAAATTTGGGAGTTATTCTCAGAGAGATCGTTGTTAAAGTTATGAGAGTCAATGAGCTTTTCAAGGAAGGCTGTATGAAAAGGAAAGAAAAGGAAACTATAGTCTGGATATTAGAATCTATTTAAAAATTTAAAATATTATAATATCAAATATTCATTTAGTCTGCTTTTCTTTCATAAATTATTAAAATGTTCTTGAACATTGTCTATTCTTCTTATAGAAATGTGATCAAATATAATTTTATGATAGTTTAATTTCCCAGAAATAGGATTATTTTATAGGTATATCATGGAATCTGTGCAGATCCAAATTGCCAGGTCTTTCTGGAAAATACAGCTGTACTTCCCTCACTATGATCCCCTGCCCTAGATTGGTGCTTAGTGGTCTAGAAAAAGATATACCCATATTTCCAGTAATTCTTATATACAATAAAAACAAGAATGGAAATTTAACTTTGAATCTGTACCATAATACCTCCATCCACCCTGCAATGGAGTTAAATAATAACAACAGGATTTGGGTAATGAAAATTTCTTTTCTATTTTATTTTTAAATAGAAGCTAGGGGGTACCTGGATGGCTCAGTTGGTTACGTGATGCCTTTGGCTCAGGTCCTGATCTCACTACTCATGGGTTCAAGCCCTTGATGGGCGCTTTGCTGACAGCTCAGAGCTTGGAGCCTGCTTCAGATTCTCTGTCTCCCTCTCTCTCTGCCCCTACTCTTCTCATGCTCTGTCTCTCTGTCCCTCAAAAATAAATAAACATTAAAAA
>PISW01014772.1:0-19674 GCA_004023785.1 Mungos mungo | reverse complement strand
GAGGGGGAGGAGGAGGCTGGGCTGATGTGTCCAAAGAAGAACTTCTAACAAATGGACGTGGTTTAGTTGGAAGAGAGGTAACAGAAGGACTGCCAGATGGTGGCTGAGATGCAGGTTTTGCATGATCCAAGACCTGTCCCGATATAAAGCACGTTGCTGAAACCTGCTCCCCCACTGAAAGGGCCACTGCAGAAGAAGGAGGTTGATCAGACACAGTTTCAGATAAGCTCATCTTTGATAGTTCAACCTCAGACTTCTCCCTTTTATCTCTGTAAGCTTCCAGAACCTCAAGAATAATTCCATTCCCAGTGTCCTTCTTGGCTTTCTTCACTGCATCTTTTGCAGATACAGGTAAGTCAGTGGAAATAGTGTCAGCAATCAGTCCCTCCTGTTTAGTTCCTATAGATTCTAGGATAGGAGGCTCTACATCAGATAAGGAAATCACGATATGATCAGCACTAGTTCTTCCATCTGGTGTGGCAGTCCGATCTAAAGATATACTTATTTCTTCAGGATAATCTATAATGCTGCCCGGAAAATACGTTGATGAAGAAATTCCCTCAGAATCTTCAAATTTAGTTACTATATCCACCGGCTCCGCATAAACTGTGGTTATGCTATCCAAGGTAGTGATGGGTGAGGAGCTATCCGTGGTACAAACTGATGAAACAGATGATGTGAGAGAGGGTGTGTCAGAAGGTGGGACTGATGTAGCACTTTCTGAAGGTTCAGAGTAGGTCAAAATCAGTGACTCATGGGCAATTATCTCTTGTATTTCCCTTGTATAATCTGTTACATATTCATCCTCAATTTCTTCTGTTGAAAAATGTTGGGTGATTTTGACATCTGGAATAGAGAGTGTTGCACTGCTGGTGGAATCTGTAAGAGATGCTCCTGAGAGAACACTTGATGTCAAAGATGCATCGGGCATCCTGTCAAAGTCCACGGTAGACTCTATCATGTCATCTGTGATGGGGGGCTGGATTGGACTGGATCCAGGTGTTAACTGCATCTGCTGCCTCTTCATGAGTTCTTCATAGGCAGCGTCAGCATCTAATAATTTTTTTTCTTCACTGGTGGAAGTCACCATACTACCCAGATCCACTATTTCATGGCTTTCTGGGATGATAAAAGAGCTGGAAACAATGTCCTCTTGGGGCACAACAGAATGTAAGCTTTCTAACTCATAAAACTCTTTCTGGAGGTCTGTTATTTTTTGCATAGGATCTTCATAAATCTGTTCTGAAAGTCTTAATTTTTGCTCTTTCCCTCTATGCTGCATAAATCCATTTTCATCTTCTTGCCTTGTTAGCAGACTGCCATCTACAGAACCATTGTAGGTGTCCTCTACTAAAGATTCATAAATATAATCCTCTATTAACATCCCACCATACAATGGCTCTTTTTCAAACATTTCATCTCGTTCAGGTGCAGCTGGAAAAGGTTTATATTTGTGGGTTTTGTGCATCATTTCTTCATACATCTCATCGGCACTTTTTAATGCCTTTTGGCCACCTTCTTTCTGCATAATAGACTGCTCATCTGTTGGTGAGTATAAAGACATAGCTGTGGGCAATTTATAAACTTTTTGAACTTCTATTATCTTTTCTGGGCTTATTTCAAAACCTTCTGGGTCTGACTCTATGCTAGGTGAGTATTCAGAACAGGAAGATCGATGGAGCTCCTCCATTTCCGCAGCCTGGCGTAATTCTTCTGTTGGAGATGCATCTTCAATGGGAGAGAGGTTACTGGGTGGTGTCTTTGGTCTTTCCCTCCTTCTCTGAGCTCGAAGTTCATCTTTGTCTTTCTTTGATTTCTTACTAGAAGTCTTTCTTTGTTGCTGTTCTAATTCCCGTTGCTTTTCTTGCTCCTTTAATAATTCTTCCTCCTCTCTCAATTCTTCTTCCTCTGAAGAATCTTCAATAGTAGGCAAAAGAGGACCGTGTGACCTGTGCCGAGCCTTACGTTGTTGTTTGCTCTCCCCTTTTTTGTGACTTGGGCTACTGTCACTGTCCTCATCAAGTGATGACACTGAGGTAGGGGATGTGCCAGGAGTGAAGCTGGAAGCATGAAGACTAGAAGAACCTTCACCCCTTGACCTGTCTTCTGGGGAGTCTGTCAAGCTTTCCATTTCCAATTCTGGTTCCTCATCAAAATACAAAGTTGTTTTCTTCGGTGATGACTCTGCGGAGTATTTATCTGCTATCGTGCTATTGAGTTCAATTGTTTTAAACCGACGTAGCCCACCTCCTCCAGCAACTACAAGTTCTTCACTCTCTTGACTTTTAGTTTCTCTGTACTTAAGTTCAGGACTTTCATCGAATGTCTCATCATCTTCATCATGCCACGAATGGCGTCTCCCTGCATCATCATCAAAGCTTGCACTGCTCTTCCGAGTTAGTCGTCTGTGTTTCCCTGCTGTTGCTTTTCCTTTCCCTTTCATGTCTTCCTTCTTCTGGCTCTCCATACTACTACTAATCTCTTTGAGCTGGCTCCTAATGAACTCATCATCTTCAGAAGCTGAAGCGTCTTCATCAGCGCTCATTTCTATGATCTGTTTTCGAATAAAGTCCTCCTCTTCACCGGACCCTTGGCTATCTTCCTGTTTATACTCATCACTGCTCGATGAACCAACACTAGTTCTCCGTTTTCTTTGTGGAATAGGTGAATTTTCACTTTCGCTACTGTCTTCAACTGAATCATACAGCTGTCGTCTTGTAGTTGTGTCATCAAAAAACTCGGGCTTTTCTTCATGGTCCTTTCTGGAAGGAATGTCTTGTTGGCTATCTTTTTTTAAAGTATCTTTTTCTTCTGGAATAATTTTGAGCTCCCCTTCTGAAATTGTAGTTTCTACTGTTTCAGATAAACTCTGAGTTTTCTGTGTGTCCTTAGGCTGCTCAGAAGAAACCTTATCAGACTGGATTTTCTTTTCTGACGTTTCTTCAACAAGTGTACTTGCCTGAGCTTCCAAAATGGAGAGGACTGTGCTTTCTAACTTAGCCAAATCTGAGGGGCTGGAAGGACTGCTTTCTTGGGAAAAAGAGTCCTTTTTGAGTCCCTTGAGCAAATCTTTCTCATCACTTGGAATAAGACTTGGAATTTCACCAAGTGAACTTGATATCCCATCAGAAGAATATCCTGTGTCACTCAGACCTTGTGGGCTTTTTGGTTGCTGAGAACTTGAAGTGTCTGATTTGTCATCTTCCTTTTCCTAGCAGGGAGGAAAAGATACAGGAAAAACTTAACATGATTAAATGAGTAACATGGCCTCTCTATTACTCCCAATTACTACTATGAACTGAGAAATTATTATAGGATTTCTTTTCAACTATAGGCCAGTATTAAAAAAAAAATCTCTGGATCCAAAAAAGTTAAAATAGTTGATACATACTGATTAAGGTTAGTTTTCATTTAACCTAAGTTTAATTAAATGTCAATTCTCAATGATATTTGATTTTTTCCATTAATACTCTTTTCATACTTCAATATCTTTTTCTTTCAAACATGTGATTATTTTTCTCAGTATATTTACTTTGGAAAAAAGTTCTAAACTGACAAGGAGAAAAATTAATGGCTTCCATTAATATAATCAATACTTTTGAATTCTGAGGATGGGCAAAGAAAGAAAAAAAAATCAGAGGATGAGTTTTGTACCTTAGTACAAGTTGTAAGAGATGTTGGAAAATTTACATAACAGAAGTATGTAGGTATTATGACTGTAAGGATATCCATCTCAACTACCAGAGAAGATGTGTTTTTTGAAAGAGATTCAAATAAGGCATTGCTTTTAAAAGACACTTCAAAGGTGCCTGGGTGCCCCAGTTGGTTGGGCCTCTGACTTCAGCTCAGGTCATGATCTTGAGGTCTGTGGGTTCAAGCCCCATGTTAGGCTCTGTGTTGATAGCTCAGAGCCTGGAGCCTGCTTTGGATCCTGTGTCTCCCTGTGTCTCTGCTCTTCCTTACCCCAACTCGTATTCTGTCTCTCTCAAAAATAAACAAACATTAAAAAATAATAATAAAAGACACTTTAAAAGATATGAAGACACTATATTTACTTCATATTGTTAATATTATGTTAATATTATAATTCTATAACATTTGAAGTGAATGTTTAGAAACTGTAAACTGACTCATGGCTTTATCTAAAGAGAAATATCCAGCTATTATTTTTGTGTTATTGCTCATCTCATTTATCTTCAGCATCACACCTCAAAGATATTTAATAAATATGACTTGTAAATATCTTGTGACTTTGTAAATACATTGGAATTTTATCTTTACCCTATGTCAAAGCCAGCTCCTTTCAGCCAGTACAATAATTAACTTTTCTAAATGGGATCCTGGGCTTTCCAAGGAGCTGGGACACTAAGGAGACAAATCACAGCCTCAACCTGCTGCTTTTCTTGGACTGTGTGATGAGGCCATGCCAGCAATGTGTTCAAGAATCAGAGTAGCCTTAATTGAAAATACTAAACACAGAGGCTTTATGTAGACATCCAAATTAAAATTACCTATGAGCACAATGAAACTCACCAATCGAGTTAGTTTCCATGCTTAGAGTGTTAAAATAACCCCAGAGCCCTATGGTATGAAGAGGTCGGAAAACAAACTGCAGCAAGACGTGCTCTGTCTGACCCTGGCCTGTGAGGCCACCTCAATTCCATCAGGTCTGTACCTTGAACTAACTACCTGCATATTTTCAGTGGGTTTGTAAGCATGGGTTCCTATGATGAACACACATCAGGTTGAAACATACAACATGGAAGAACTTTTCTTCCTTCTTTCTCTCCTTTCTTCTCTTCTCTCCTTTTCCTTACTCTCCTTTGCCTTCTTTTAGCTGTCTAGTTCTCAAATATAAAAGCTGTTGGTTTGATATTCATTTTACATTCTTGTTCATCGCAATACCTATATTGTTACTGTGTATGGTTAGAACTGTATTTTGAATACATTACATGGTAAAATGCTTTGGCCAAATTTACATGACGTAACTCAAATTTAAAAAGACAGTGATGGGAAGCCTAGGTGGTTCAGTCAGGTAAGTATATAACTCTTGATTTTGGCTCAGGTCATGATCTCACAATTCATGAGTTTGAGACCCTGCACTGGGCTCTGCACTAACAGCAAGAAGCATGCTCGGGATTCTCTCCCAGGCCTCTGTCTCTGCTTATCTCCTGCGTGCTCACGCTTTCTCTCTCTCTCTCTCAGTAAATAAATAAACTTTAGAAAATCCAAAAAGATGGTAACATATTATTCACAACTCTAGTGCAAAAAGCAGTAAGTACTGTTTGGTTTACCGTGAATTAACTTTCCCCAGGGCCATTTCAGATGTCTTCCCAGGAAAAAGTTACTTATCAGAAGTTGCAAGACTTTAGTTAGTAGTAGGGCTGATGAGCACCCAACTAATTTTGGCTCCTTTACCTTGAGAGCTACACGTTAAAGAGGTGAGCACATATGAAGCAGACTTCTAATAAAATCTTTCTAGATGGCCCAGTGGAGTGATGTTTTTATCTCCTTACATCCTTACATTCTCTCTCCTTACATTCCACACAATTATGTCAAATATACTTTCTATGTCTTTATCTGCCTTTCTACACTTTACTAAATCACAGTAAACACCATAACCAGAGAGATGAGGTACCTAAGCTCCTTGTAAAAAAAAAAAATAAAAGGTTAAAAAAAGATCTTTCAGAATCAAATTGTGATAGTGACATTTGTATTCTTTATTTTGTGTCTGCATATGCTAGAAAATAGAACAATGTAATATATCATCCATATATGGAGGAAATGTAAACATTGTTATATATGACACTTCATTGAGTATAATAAAAGTGAAATTTGAGTTTTATATAATGGATTCTGCGGTTCTACATTTTAGAAAAGTAAGATTAGGACCAGACATATAATGTAAAAAAGTAAATTAAGATACATTAGACAGGAGACTAACACACATACATATCAGCATACATATCCTGCAATCTCCTTATGTGGCCTGTCTCCATGTCTTCATGCTTTCTTTCCTTCCTCAGTATCATGTTCTCCCCATTTCTCCCTTCCATCATTCTCCTGGTCTCTTTCCTCCACATTCCTTAGAGGATTCAGTCATCATGTATCTATGATGATGCTGTAATGATTTTTCCCTAAATGACTGTTACACTTCATATTATTAGGTGGTAAAAGGTGCAACGATTTTGATCTATATGCTTGTGGGTCTAAGATAAAATGTTTGAAGTGGTTAATAAGAAAATCAAGTTAGGTGACCAAAGAGCATTGGTCTGAACTGTTCAGAAGGAACAGTTGCTCATGAATTTTTTGTCCACAGTACAGTGAAAAAAGTCCTAATGTCAACTCTTCTCGTACTAACAATCACTAAAGTCTCCTGACAGAGATGAGCAACCTTCTGGTTCTTCATTACACTGTTAGCTCTTTAACTCTCAGATCACACACTAGCCAGGTCCTTTGGCTCTTTAAGATACCTACATATTCATCTTTTCACCCACTGCTGCTAAAAACAAAAACCAAAAAACAACAAAAAAAGTTTCTCTTCATGTACAGAGAGGGGCACACTGGACACCCCTCTGTCCAAGCAGTGATCCCTTCCATGGCTATCTTTTATTTGGGAGGTATGTGAGTGGGAATACGACTGCAGTTTTTACTCACACAAGCTAACTGGGCTAGACAGCTAATGCAGGGCAAAACCTTTGCTTCCTGGACAGCATTTTATTTTTTAAACAAGGGAATAATGTGATCAAATCAGAAACAGTAGATGAAACTGAGAAGAACATAAAACACGGTGTAAAGTTGGGTTTGGTTTTCTCTAAATAGTACATCTCCAAATGGATGTCTGAAGTACTGTAACTTGAGAGGAATATAATCAAAGTATTTATGTGAGGGAGGCATAATTTGGCGAATTTTCATCCAAGTTTCTAAGTCCTTAGGACTAAGAGATTGGGCTTTTTCTCCTAATTGGTTCAAAAATGTATCATTACATACTTATTTGTGAGAAGAAGATTAGGTTACTTGCAATAATATATTCAAACTTAATAAATAGATCCAAACAGTTCTTTCTAAATTACATATGTATTATATATAACACATATATACATATAAGTGTATAAACATCACTGAGTTTTATTATTTATGCATGATTTTCTTTATTTGAATAATTAGAAGTTGAAATTAAATATCCATTTTATTTTTCTACATATAATACAATCAGAAATGACCTCTGAAATTAAATTAAGAAGAAAATCCCAGGCATCTACCTTTTATGTGAGAATTTGTCATCTTAGATGGAGGCAGTAAGTAGGAACAAACATAATTTAAGCATATCTTTTTTTTTTAAGAGCAATTTCATTTTTTAGTTCCCCTGAGGAACACATTTTTCGTGCATTTTTCTAGGTACATTTAGCATTAGATTCCATTTCACTTACTTTTACTGTTATTATTATTGCACTTTTCCCATGTTATAGAATTATGGCACTTGAGACTTGAGTCTGTGTATGAGAAACAATTACTCAAAACTTCCAGAGGCTAAGATTTTTTTTTTTTTTTACTCACTAACCAAAAGCAGAGAGTGGAGAATTCCTTTTCCTTCCAATATCCCAACTGCCATTTACTGACCTGGAGACCAGTCCGAGGGAGGCAGTGATGAACTGAGCCCCTGCTGAAACCCCTCTGATGCTTTCATATCTTGGAACCTTCTCTACTGATGGAGAAGGTACCAAGACACATCTGTCCTGCCAAACTTAGTTCTGCCCTTTCACAAATGCTGAAATGTCTAGCCTTCCACACTGAAGGTGAATGGAAGTTTTTTGAACATTATAGTAGTTAAAAACTGAATTGTTGGTTAAATTTAAGACTATACAAAGAAAGGATATTTTCAATATTGCTTAATTTTTCCAAGCTGTGACAAAGTAAAACAACAAATGAATGATCTTTAGTCATTTATACAATTACTAGTCTGACTATTCCAAACATTCTTAACAAGATTAAATCCACAAAATTCACTGGGATTGGACAGAAAAATCAAATAGTCTCACCTACATGAAAATTCTTTTCACTACAAAAAAATCCCATTATTTTTCATTCTGATTATTCTGCCATAATATTGACTGACTTATATTTAACTTGAATATTAACCCCTTGTTCATTTTAACCAGAAACAAAAGTTTATGCTAATGATGATTCAAATTTTTATTTTTATCAGGAGACCTATATAATGTTTCTGTGTCATATGCCCAATGCAGACAAGCAGTATTCTGTTTAAGTAAATAGATAAAAAGAGAGAATTCTGTAGTAACATGAAATTTTAAAATATTAAACTCAACAAGTAAAGAAAGATGTATTATATTTTGGAATACATTTTAATCCCTTTCAAAAAACACATTTTGTAAGAGAGGAATAAACAGAAAGGAAAAATTACATAAAGTGTTTGGGATTATAGTGGGAGCTGCTAAGAGAGAAGAATTATAATACTGTAAGGTAGCATGGTACACGCATCACAGGAAAGAAGAATTGTGTGTAGTGCTTAAATGCCATGATTTTATAATCAGAGCTGGATCTACAATCTTAGCTTTTCTGAATCCCCATCCATGTGATACTGGGCACAGAAATTTAGTTTCTCCCAATTTTAAAAAGATACAATATTTACTTCATTCATGGCCGGGTGGTAGAAATGATTGAGAAAATACTTAACATAGTGCCAAGAATATTGTAAGAGCTAAATTAAGAGTCTTATTTTGATTTCAAACAAAAACAAGTTTAAAACCAACCAACATAGGGAGGTGAGCAACACAAGGGCCAGCCACCAGGGAGAAAAGTGGCCCAGAGATCCAGGTGGGAGGTTTTCGGTTGGGATGATGGTCCTCAGTTGGGGGCGGCATCTAAGCACAGAGGAGAACTGAGTACACATAAAGAGGGCAGAACCATCAAACTACCTTCAGGAATTACACAAAGTTGTATTTATTCAGCTGGTTTTCCGTAACTCATTTGTGAGAAATATTAAGGGATGCTTATAAGTTATATTGGAACCAAATTCCACAGGGCTAAAAAAGCCAGAGTGAGTTATTTAGACAGGAGTCCTGCCCGTGGGGTGCAGAAGCCTGCACAAGCATGCAAAATCAACTAATGGGCTACAAGAGGTACATATTAAGATATATTTTTATACGTCAATATAAAAATATTCTCCTAATATTTAATAAATGGATTGGTGGTAATATTCTTTTACTCCTTATGTGAGTTTTTCACCTGTTTTGTGAAGACTCGTGGAAGAAAAAAGAGAGTTATACTCTAAGGAGACGTTCTGGTGAGGGAGTCACTTTGTTCACCCATCTTTAGCCTGCGTCTTATTATTCAGTTAGGCAGATCTCTGACTTTTATTTGCTACTATCCATTATCCTGTTTTCTTTGAATAGGTAGGTGGTAGATAAAAGATTCTTGCAAAACAAAAAACCACGTCATAAAGATAATAATAATGTTAGAAATACACAAACACTGACACACTTCATATCATTACAAACTTTTCATCAGCAACATTACCAGAAAAAAGTAATGATGACTAAGTTAAATCGAATGTGACTCAGCCAAAAACGCCTGACATTATGAGGAAACCTAGCTGACCTCTGTATTGACATCTCTTATTGCTAATAGTAAGTCTTAGCTGAACACAACATGCTTTAGCATGATAGAAAGTGAAATGACGGCACCATCACAGACCTCTAAAGTTTTCTGAAACTAAATATTCCAGTACTTTTCTGATTTTCAATAAATTGCATAATAAACAGTTAGAATCTTTTGATTTTTCCTATTTCATAATAAAAGACAAAAAAGTAACACATAATTTGGATAAAGTTGATTTTCCCACCATGGAAAATTAGATTCAGTAATTTGTATGTAGACAAATCAAACTATATCTATTGTCAGCTAATATTGTTGGAAAGGCTATAGAAATAACTGGAAGGTTTGGGAGAAATATTTAGAACAAAGTAGGTAGCGAAAGTTTTGGTAATAACAGAATCAAAGTGTAGACATTTCTAATATGTTCAGTTTATACTATTGACTATTTCCGCTTTAATGGTAAAATACTTAAAGTATTACTGTAAGCCACTAAGGAAAAATATACCAATGAATTAAGCCTCAATATTGAATGATTTAAGGTATACGTACTTATTTTTCATGAAAAACTGTATATTAGTGTATACACACACACCAGTATATAACTGTCTATTAGTTACTGAAAAGTGGCTTTTTCTTTGATTAAAATTACTATTTTAAAAAGGGTAAGATTACAGAGATGACAGTGTACCTGTGAAATTCATTTACTACATGTTATAAGTAGGCCAGAATTGGACAGAAGGCCTCTGGATCTTATAGATGTGATCTATGTTTTATATACTGATGAGGGCTTTATATTCCAAAAAGATATATTTTTGAATATTTTGTATTGACATAGAGAATAACGATAAAGATACTTTAATCACAGAGGTTTACTGATTGTATAATAGAAAATTAATTTAAAACGTTGTAGAATATGAGGATGTAATTCTTTTTTGACAACAGTAGAAGAATCCCAAATTTGTTTCACTATTTGGTGATGACAAGTGGCTATCAGTAATACACCACTTACTAGATGGTATAAAGTAAATGGAACAATGGAGGGAAAAAATGTAGATGGGGAAAAGTAAATCCTGGTTATCAGCAATATGCTACTTACAAAGTATTTAGAAGAAGCAAACACTAGCTGTTCTCCAAGAGAATTATGGTGCAAAAACAGTCCGTTGAAAACAGATATCTTGAAACCATGTGATTATGCTCTATAAAATAATATACCTTGTTTTTAAAAGCTATCATATCTGCTCATTTAATAAATTTTAAACAGAATATTTTAATCTGTTTCTAAGCCTTCCAGATGAAGAACCCCAGTGGGTTTTAAAGCAATACGTCCATATGTGTGTGTATACACACACACACACACACACACACACACACATATATACACACACATATATGTTTATATATTTTTAAATTCCACATTTTCTGACAGAACAAGAATAATTATTGGTCTCACAGAAGATAGACAGGTATTTGCAGAATTTCCACAATTAAAAAATTATTTTCAATTTCAAACTTAGAGAACAGGTAGCAAGATTTGGCAAGAACAAACTCTGATCCATTTCCTCTAATTCTGATATGCCTTTGTGGATTATCTTTCTTGTTATAGTCATTAGAACTAAATATCAAAATACCAAAATAAGCTTAACTTGGAAGCTGAATTTCAGATAACTCTATCATAAAATTTCAGGCCAAGATTTGCAAAAATACTGAAGTACCATCAATATTCTCTCTAAAGTACTATTATTAATCATATTTTATTGTGATCAAATGTATCTTTACTTAGGTAAATACAATAAAACGATTTTATTTCATTTTATTTTACATGTTTGTGAATGTTTTATATTGTGAATAATACCTTAGAAATCAGAATACACATTTAATTTAGAAATAAGTATCCATATACTAAGGTTATAAAATAAAAGTAGTAATAAAAGGACATGATAAAAAGAAAGTGATAAAGGTATAAAATAAAAAGTACATTAATGAAATATTTGGATATTTCTCATTTAGATTCTATTTAATGAGCAATGTAAAATCATTAGCAATATCTGAGTGATAGAGTTAATTATGTGCACCCTGGAAAATAACTATCTGACAACTATATAAGGAAGAAAGGAGAAAGAGGAGGCATAGTGACCAGTAATTAGATTACTCAAATCACTGGTGAAAGGTCATGAGGGACATAATTAAGATGTCCTCAGGAACAGGAGCTAACAGACAGGAATGTGATGAATTGGATGCGGAGAGCAGAGAGCAGGCAGTAAGAAGAAACCTCAGATCTCTCAGAAGGGTTGTAATGTAGAAAGGAGAGACAGGTGAATGAGCTGCCATGACCAGAAACAAAAGTCAGAAGCAGAAACAGCTTCTACTGAGTGTAGATCAAGTTCCAAAATACTGATCTCGAGTTTATGGTGAGGCTTTGAAGTGGAACACCTACTAAGTATTTGAAAATGCAGATCTGATACTCAAAAGAGGGGAGGAAGGTGCACAGGCAGACAGACGTAAGAATTGTTCATGGGGTTCTCCTAAGAACAAAGAAGACAACACCCTAAACAAAAGCTTAGGCAAAATATAAAGAAAACCTCATCATACAGAAATTAGGAAAGAAAGTGGTACAGGGAGTCAAAGTAGAACTCATAAAGTATGATCAAAAAGACAAAAAGAACAAAAAGTGAAGGGTTATGAAAGCCAAGGGCAGTTTCACAAAGGGAGAATTGGTAAAAGGCATCAAGTTCTGCAAAGCTGTTAGATAGGAGCAGCAATGGGGGGGGGTGGTACTAGATCCAGACCTTAGAATGAAGAATACACAGGTACCTGCTCTTTCTGACCCTGATAAACTCATTTACATTATGAAGGAAGATCAATGATGAATCATCTCTGAGTGATGATCATATTACAAGCAATATATCATATTTTGCATATATATGTGATATATATGATATATTTCATTTATATGATATATATCAGAGATGGGTAACTCACCAAGAGTTGAAACTGTAAATGACCAAATGCAACTGAATCAGAGTCGGGATGGACTATAGATTTTAATTAGGCCTCTAAGATTAACTTTTAATATTAATAAATCATTTCATTTTCCTTCAAGTTACTGTTGTTATCTATGAATTAAAGTTATTCACCCAAATATGATGTAAGATCTTGTATAGCTCTAAAACAATCAGAGCTCTTCGAAAAATAACACTACTGCTTGTACAGATAGTGGGTAAGATAGGTGAGTACTCTTAAAAGTTTGTACTAAGGAAAAAAAATATTATTCCAGATTATGTCTGGATTATATAATCCTTCAAATTAAACACATTAAACAAACTCCAAGTAGAGTACATCATGTTAAAATCATTTTAAATATTAAAATTAACTTTAATAAAAATGGCTTTTGTCCTAAATTTTAGCCACACATTTTTCTTGCAATCATAATTATTTAAATCTTTCAATGCCTGATCATCTTAAAAGCCTGTCGAGTGAAAAGGAACATGTTGACTTTTGCTCAACCAAGGGACAGAGTAAAGAGAAACTTAAGACATATTATTTTATGCTAAAGGTGGATACTGATTTTATGTTTATAGTGGAGAGAAGAAGAAACTTAAAGTTGTGAGAAACCATTTTTTATCACCCCAAAGAAATTTGGTAAATTATTAGACATGCAAGCTAGAAAAAAAATCAATCTGGTATCTCTGCTTTATTTGTGTTAGATTAAGCTGCTCATTTCAGCCAACAACTGTTACACTTTTCTGAAAGTGATTTTAACCGAAGACTTTCACTTGCATGATTAGCATTAAATACTCTGTGTACTTAGGTAAAAATTTGTAAATTTCATATACCTAAGAGTGTGCAAAAATAGGAAAACATAACTTACTGTTTTTTCTTTCCCAGGTTCCACCTGATCAGGCTTTGCAGGGCATGGTGCTGCCTGTGGCTGGTCTTTAATTTTTTGAGTCGCCTCATCATCTTCCTTGGACAAACTTGGAGATGGGCCAGAGGGTTTGTCTTCCATCTTGGTCTGTGGTAGCTTCTCTTGTATGACCTGTGGAGCCACTCTGCCTTCAGGCTTTTCCTCGGCAGTTGGTATTTGAGTTTTAAGTAAGTCTTGTTTCTGTTCTTCCTCCAGAGCTGATGTTTTTGTTCCTGGAAGTAACTTACTGTCTTCAGGGGTTGGTTTTTTGTCTTCAGTGGTTGGCTTTTTTTCTTCAAGTGGTGGCTTTTTGTCTTCAGGGAGTGGCTTTTTGTCTTCAGAGGCCGAAGTTTTGTCTTTCTCTAGTTTACTTTCTTGTTTGTGGTCTGTGGTCACTTTCGGGACAATCTTTTCCACTGATGGTATGTCTTTCACTTTTTCTGGAATGATTTGTTCAGCTTCTGTTTTTACTTCTTGTTCCTTCTTTTTCACTTTTACTTGGGTAGGCATTGCTGTTTTCTGAGATGGTTGTGCTGGAGGGACAGGCATAGAGGAGGCTTTTGGTGCTGAGGGTGTAGGGGGCATTTTGCCCATATCTCCAAGCTGCCCTGATATTGCTCTCTGGGTTTGGCAATTTAAACAAAGCCATTCTTGAATCTGCAAGTAAAACAATGATGAACAGATTAACTATATTAAAATACACCAGTTTGGTTGCATATACCAAGCTCAACATCTGGTTATTTCTAGCTGCTTTTTCGTACAGGGAGAAAGTAGATCATTGTTTTCCAAATCAATGAAATAGTGACCTCTAAGGAAGACTGCAAAAAGATTATTTATAATAGAAAAATATGAAGAATGCCTACAGATTGGCAATTCATTCTCCTCACCATAAGAAAGAAAAAAATATATATATGGCACTAAAGATGGAGGAATTCTTTTTTTTCTTTTGGTGAAAAATCTACATTTGTTCTAAACAGCATATTTTTGAGCTCGGTGGCTTCAAAATTGGTATTTCCATCCTACACCTATACAAAACTATTACATTTTATGGTCATTTTAACTACAATTAGTCAAGAGTTCTTTTAGGATTTAATGTATAATCTCTTATTTCTTGATGTGGGTCTAATGTAGCTTTATCTACCAGAGTAAAACTTCACAAGGTACGCAAATATTTTCAAGAATCACTTGTGCATAATTCTCTAACTGCTTTAGAACTAAAAAGTAATTTCATTCTTAATAATATTCACATTTCTTATGCAACTGAGCAAAACACAATCACTGGCTCAAACGATTTGATATCTTATTCCCAGGGTTTTTTGAATTGCTGACTCAAACAATTTGTTATATTTCTACTCCTCAGTGTAATCCACAGGCCGCCTACACCAATCAACCGAGGTGGTCATCAGACACACAACTTCCTAGGAATTGCTAAAACTGTTTTAACAGGATCCTGGACTGGGAGAAGGATCTGCCTTTTCAGTAAACTGGTTAATTCTTGACTGATTCTTTGGCAAGCTAAATTCTGAAAATCTCTCTCTCATAACATACAAATGATGGCATGGGAAACATTATTTGAGACTAATAATATTGCAGAATTTCTCCCCTAATGATGTCCTTTTTCTTACCTTATAACTATTATAATGTAAGAAATAAAGGCTATATATGTAGATTCTAATTGTTACATTTAATGAATACCTTGTAAAGACTACAGTTGGAAATCATACAAAAGAATTGTATTCATATGTTGCACTGCTTTTTGAGAAGTTCAATTTCAAACTGCTTTTCATATGAGATCACCAACTACATCACTTAAATCATTTAGAGACAAAAATCACTTATTGTTCTAGAATACTATCAGGGATCTAAGTTTCATTCTTTTTTTAAAAATTTTTTTAACATATTTATTTTTGAGAGAAAGAAACACAGAGGGTGAGCGGGGGACGGTCAGAGAGTGAGGGAGACACAGAACCGGAAGCAGGCTTCAGGCTCTGAGCAACTAGTCAGCACAGAGCCTGATGCGGGGCACGAACCCACAAACTGTGAGATCATGACCTGAGCTGAAGTCGGCTGCTTAACCAACTGAGCCACCCAGGCACCCCCTAAGTTTCATTCTTATTTCAGCTTCCAATTTCTGTAGAGATATAAATAATGGTGCTTAATAAAAATGACTGTTTTGCAATCTGTAAGCCATTAGAATTCCTATTTGCTTATCTAAAAGGTAAAGACAAAAGTCAATTATTTAACTTTTGTAAAATGCTGTCTATAAAACATCAGCAGGTATTACGGGTTCATTTGCTTTTTGTGAGTATGATCATCCAATACCAATTCCCTTCTTGATTTCAGGTCTAAGCAGCTCTAGAGTGAACTGTGGCTTCTTTATATAATAACTTTATATAAAAGTCTTAGGAAAAGAAACTGATTTGATTTCTTATGTCAAATATGAAAAGCTCCAGCCTTTGAGCTGAACAGTCCCTGGAGAAAGCAGTGCCATAATACCTACCAAAAATCAATCTTAATCTGTGCTATGGTTTTGAAAAACATTACTCAGTTGAGCCACAGTTTAGAATACTTTCATTCAGAACCTGACATTTTTTTAAACAAAAGCTGACAAAAATAGCTGCACCACTGCTGTTTTGTCACATGGATTCTAACAACCAAATGCAGGTGTGTGTTAAGTATTCCTGTCAGGTCTTGTTCTGATGTAAATAAGTTATGAAGTTTTTAATATCCCAGGAATACAGGTATTATTACATTGCAAATTTTTATCAACTATAAAAATGTGATTATTTTAGATGAGGTTTTGGAACAAATTGTTTTTACAAAATTATCATCTCTTAGTACTCATTACATATGATACCACAATGGTACACAGCTCTTGTTAAAATGAAAATGTACTGAGGGGCGCCTGGGTGGCTCAGTCGGTTAAGTATCCAACTTCGGCTCAGGTCATGATCTCACGGTTCATGAGTTTGAGCCCCATGTCTGGCTCTGTGCTGATGGCTCTGGATCTTGCTTTGGATTCCAGTCTCCCTCTTTCTCTGCCCCTCCCCTTCTCGCGCTCTGTCTCTCTCTCTCTCAAAAGCAAATAAACATTAAAAAAAATAAAGAAAGAAAAGAAAATGGACTGAAAAAATAAAGTGACAATTTCAAGGGAGTATACTCATTGTCATATATTTAAATTTTAGCTAAGGGGACAAAAGGTATAATCTATTTAGTCTATGATGTCACAAAAAGTGCTCCATTTTCCCAATTTAAGATAATGTTTGATAAACCTACAACAGTGTTAACCCACACTACCATCTGCAAGGTAAAGGGAAGACAATAGTATGAGTCTAAAAGGAAAAGCATCTTATCCTGAGAGCCTGACTGGCTAGTTCAAATCTGTGCTCTGCTTACACTTTCATCCATATGCAGTTAAACCTAAAATACTTGGTCTCTCAGTTGCATTAGTGATTTGCCTTTTAAATAAGATCATAGGACAGTCTAATTCTTTAGACTTTACACTTTGTCACCAAAATTAATTTGGAAACGGATGTTACTATCATGTCAAATAGCAACCACTTATGTATCTATTATGTATATATTTTATATATTTATATAAATTTATGTATTTTATTCTATTTTTATCTATGGAGTACATATATTGGGTAAGTATGTGTAAGGCTCATTCCTTCAGGGAACTCCCATCAAGTAGAAGGAATAAGACACAGATTAAAATAAATATAATAATATAATATAAAATATATGTAAAATGGAAAGCATATAATGCTTTTAACAAGATTGTCTGATGAATCTGTTTAGAACATAAGGAAATTGAAAAATCATGAATCACCAGTACTTTTTCACCAGGCACTTAGAAAAGCTGAACTGGCAGTCTTTTTTATTTTTAATTTTTTTTAACATTTATTTATTTTGGAGAGACAGAGAGAATAAGCACAAGTGGGGGAAGGTCAGAGAGAGAAGGCGACACAGAATCGGAAGCAGGTCCAGGCTCCAAGCTGTCAGCACAGAGTCTCAAACCCACAAACTGCAAGATCATGACCTGAGTCGAAGTCGGACACTTAACCTACTGAGCCACTCAGGCGCCCCTGAATTGGCAGTCTCATACATATGTCTCTTCTTTCTGCAGCCCGAGAACCAAAATTAGAATGCCAACAAATTCTGCAGGCAGAGGAAGTTATGATATCAGTAAGGAATTAAAAAGGGGGGGGGAACTCTAGTAACACCAAAAATTTTATACTTCTGTAAACATGCAAATTTAAATTTTGTTTGTTAAAAGAGAGAATAAGAAAAGGCAGAGGCAAGAGTAAAGTCAAAAGTAGAAATGAGAAAAGCAAAACTGATAAAATTTTAACAATGAGTAAAAATGAATTTTCAAAAAAGTCCATTTTGGACAAATATGGGTTATCATCATTATCATATCATCATTAAGACAAACACAGTTACAAGAAAAACTGGTTTCACAAATGACAATTTGTGAAATATTCTACAATCACATAAGATGTAAAAATCCATCGTCCTCAGTTTTTTTGCATTCTTTACCAAAAATAATTCCAAGGATTTTTGTATCACTGTATTCAGAGATTTAATTAAGAAGCATTACATGTCTAGGTCCAAAAAGATGTTACCTGCCCTCCATTCCTCAATAGCCACACCATTAAATACTCATCGTGTTTCTAGTCCAGTAGCAAACTGGAGATAAAATAAGCAAGATTCCTAAATTATACAAAATTCAATGCAAACCGTATCACTGCCATCTATGACTTTTCCACCTAAAAGGATTGTACCCCACACTTCTGTGAATCGCAAAATACAGGACGATTCATATTTTACCTTTAGGTTAAATATCAAAAGACTGACAGCTTTATCTTTTAAATATTTGCTTATAAAAAATCAGAAAATGAATATATATTATGTATTATGTAATATATGTACCAAAAGCATTTATATGATTGAATTTACTGCATAGAAAATAAAAGAAAATACACAGAAAAACACAGATGCTGATGGAGGCTATTTTTTTTTTTTTGTAACACAAAAGTCCTCATTATGGATCCTCTCAGATCATTTCCATTTATTTTACTATGTTTTTAAAATACATTTTCAGTATTATG
Source organism: Mungos mungo (assembly GCA_004023785.1). Lineage (NCBI taxonomy): Eukaryota > Metazoa > Chordata > Mammalia > Carnivora > Herpestidae > Mungos > Mungos mungo. Next base: position 1,041 of record PISW01014772.1, on the reverse strand, counting down.
TTAAGTATAATAGTATAAAACACAATAAAAGTTCTATCTATATTATTAAGTGTATTAAATAAATTCAGAAGATTCTTTACTATGAGACTAGTCACCCTTTTTATTCAGTGTTTCAACATTAATAACCAGGATAGCAAATTCATGTCCAAGTAGGTAAAACTCTGATAAACAAATAGCATATAAAAAATAACTCCATGTTGGTCACAACATACTAGAATATATTTAATTGTCAGCGGGTACAGTGTTAGTAAGATGCATTTATTTTAACATCAAATAATCAGGGCTTGTTCAAAACAATGCTCCACAAATCCATTAATCTTAAGAGCAAAGGAGGAAAGGAAGGCGGTAAGAACCCAGAAAAGGGAAGCTGGTGTGCGACTCAGCATTTTTCCATCAATAAGCAATTTGCTTTATATAACATTTCAGCTGTAACTATAGCAACAATACCATTAAGGAAAATCTCAGAACTCCAGGCCTGCCTATTTATTTTTCTAAGTATCATTTCAGAAGCATGATAATAAGACCAGCGGCAGGTTAAAGTCTGCCCTAGACTTAAAATGGCAGAGAAGCGATGGCCGCCCAGCCTGCATGTGCACTCGTATTTGTACCTGGGAAATCTTAACTGCATTTTAGGGTGAATTTTCATGAAAAGACTAAGCCTACCAGTTTGGAAGGTCAGACAGTTTCCATCAATAAAAGTATTTAAGCAGAGATTAGGTGCACCCTACTCAAAATTCTGTAAAGGAAAACCAGGCAATCTAGGGAACTGATACTCTAATACCTTGGAGTTTCCAGCCTATTAAGATTGTGAGTCAGCACTAAGAATTTTACAAAGGTTTCTGTTTGTTTATTCAGAATGTTATTTTTTTGAACTGAAAAATAATTACACTAATAATCTGGTTATATTCACTATTTATACATTGACAGGTCCAAAAATTGGGGAGCAAAGTTACCTGAGACTTGTCCCTGGTGTGAATCTCACCTATAGTCTGGGATTAAGTTGTTTTATTTACCCGAGGCCCATACACCCTTGTGGTTCAA
>PISW01014771.1:0-19680 GCA_004023785.1 Mungos mungo | reverse complement strand
GGGAGACGAGATCACAGGGCTCTGTGTGTCCTCGCTCGACCCCGAAGGATGGCGCAACGTCAGTGCTTTGTGATGTTAGCACACGTGCTCCAAATTCTTCACGTTATTAGTGGATGTACTTAAGTCTATAATGTCACATTTTAATATTTACTTTTTAAAATTAATGCTTATTTAAATAGTCCAAAATATTTACCCATTTCTTTGCTCGTATTGACTCCTGCCTCTGGCATTTGCATCCGGGTTCAAGTTCCCTCCAGGGTGTAGCTCTCTGGGCAGAAATCTATGGAGGGTACACTTGTTCCGTCTCTGCTGATCTCCAAAGGTCTTACGCTTACTCTTTTTGTTTTTTTTTTCCACATTTACTCTTAAATTATCTCCCTCAGGGCTCTGGAGGGGTTAGTCCCCGGCATTTGGCATCTGTTAGGACCTCTGCTGTCAGTCTTAGGTTCGAAGGAGACCTACACTTCGTCTCTCGTCTTTGTTGCTATTTCCTTTTCTTTCAGAGCCCTGGCTCTTCGAACCTCTCACGAAGCCTCCCCCGTCCTCACGCTGGGCTGACGGCCTGGGCTTCCGGATTACTGGGAATGACAAGCAGCCAGCAGCAACATCTCGGCCTCTGGCCACCCAGCGCCTGCATGCAGGCCAGCTCTCCGATGTCCTGCCTCTTTCTAGATATAAACTGTCATCATCTAAACACGTCCAAAACCAACCATATCCTTGTGCACCAGCTACTGTTTCCTTTCACCAGGACAGAGCACTGTCGAACGACCCTCAGAAACTTCTCCCTCTCTTCAGGGTCATTCCCATCCGTTCGCAAATATGCTATTACTTTCTCCATTTTAAAAATAACAAGACAAATATAAAACCTCCTTGAGCTAATGCTCAGACTCCCAGTCAAAGCCCTCAACGTTAGCCCCTGCTCATCACTCTGTTCTTACGATATTAGCTTTGATCACAAGTGAGATCACAGTTAACTGTGTTGGGATCACCCTGGGATCACTTGAGATCATGGTTCACCACTTCCATATCGATCTAACTTTTCAAATGAGTTATTATCCTGCCTTAAAAGCCTATTCTGGAAGGAACCAAGATATGTTTCAGGAGATGAATGGACAAATGAAGTGTGTGGTCCCTGCAGACAAGGGGACATTGATGTGGGACTCGAACTCATGGATTTGAGATCACGACCTGAGCTGAAACCAAGAGTCAGAGGCTCCAGCAACCGGGTATTTCTATTGCATGTCGCTCTCTCTACCATGTTGTGGGCTCTCTGTTCTGACATCTTCCTCACACTGGGGTTCTCCTCACGTGTCGCTCCCAGCCCTCCCCTCTGGGACACTGTTCCTGAGTAAGTTTAGCCAAGTCTGACCCCAAACGCCTCAACCCCAGGCCCTTCTCTGGAACCTCAGCCTCTCTCCCAATCGACACACACACATTTCCATCTACTGGGTTTCGCCACCTGGAAATGGCAATCACACTTTCCTTCAGGCCATCCTTAGGACCCACGTGGCCTCCGTACATCTGTCCCACCTCAGAATGTTCTGCAGCCCCCTCACTGCACTTGCTCTGGAGTCCGTCCTTAAGTGAGTCATGCTTCTTTCCAACACGAGACCCTCATATGCTGTCCTCGCTTCCTGAGGAAAAGGTTTTCCCCTTCCCTCTTCCCTTTGCAAACTCCTGGTGTTGTGGATGAACTGTGTCCCCCAAATTCATACACTGAAGCCCTAACCCCCAACACCCCAGAATGTGACTTCATTTGGAAACAGGGCCAATACAGAGTAACTTCTTAAATGAGAACATATGATTGGTATCCTTATTAAAAGGGGGAGTTTGGACACAGAACACGCACAGGGGAGAATGCCCGTGTGAGGATGAAGGCAGAGATCGGATGACGTATGTCTACAAGCCAGAAACACTAAGGACTGCCAGCAAATCACTAGAGGCTAGAAGAGAGGGTGGCAGAGACTCTCCTTCAAACCCTGATCCCAGACTTACAGTCTCCAGCCTGTAAGACAATAAATCTGTAGTGTTGGCACTTGATACGGCAGCCCTTGGAAACTCCACACCTAGTCAACATTCAAATCCGAGCTCAAATGTTACCTCCCCCAGGAAGTCTTCCATGTCTCCCTTGGAATGGACTAGTCCCAACCTCTCTCACTAATATGGTTTCACACGACTCTGCTTTTCCTGCACAGCATTTATCATATTTATCTGTATGATTAACGGTACTAGCATCTTCTATAACACAGATCAGCTGAACAGAACTAATAGATTAGTTCTCCCCATCTGTGAAGCACTGATCCCTATCTGAAATTAGCTTAATCATCTATTACTTATGTACTTATTCACTGAGTGCATCTTCCTCCACAGAGCATAATCCCAGCCTACAGAATTATTACTAAATGATATACTATTCAATTTACTTCTGCTCTCCAGCTGATAGCTAATATTTAAGATGACTTGCAAACATGGGTGCCTGGGTGGCTCAGTCAGTTAAGCGTCCGACTTCACTGGTCATGATCTCATGAGCCCACTTCGGGCTCTGTGCTGACAGCTCAAAACCTAGAGTCTGCTTCAGATTCTGTGTCACCCTCTCTTTCTCTGCTCTTCCCCTGCTTGCTTGATCTCTCTTTCTCTTTCTCTCTCTCTCAAAAATAAAGAAATTTTAAAAAATACTTTCCCCCGTTATCCTTTTCTCGATGCTTCTTAGGTTTTGCCCAAAGCACATATATTTCACATAGTTGTCGTAACATGTGGCTGTGCCTATGAGAAAGACAGGCACCTGGGGAAGATGACAAACCAATGCAAAACTGCATTTGGAAGAAAAACGAACTCACACAGGCTGAGAGACAGCGTCTCAAGTGCCAGTGTGTGCATTCTGTCGTCTTTCATCAGAAAATCTCCTGCAAGAGTGCCTCTCACACCGGAACCTGCAGGGAACTGAAGAAAAGCACTTACTGGGGGAAAACAGGCTTACCTGTCATAAATCGCATCAGGTACAAGACGTACAAAGTAACCGGATGCCTGACACAATCCCGGCTTTCAAGGGATTAGACAGCAATTTATTGAAGATCAGTTTTCCTGGATTTGGATGTTTCTTCTTCCCTCATTCTTAAGCTAAATATTCTTGACCTCAACGAGGATCCCAACAGTCTTTTCCAAAATACACCAGAATCAGCAAAATATGACTCAAAGTATAAAATGTGGTTTTGACACAGGTTAGAATCTCAGAAAAAAAAGAAGTATTTATCTAAAAGGTTGCAGGGTTAAAAACAAGTAAACAAGGTAAATAAACCAGGAAATCTCTTGAAGTCTTTCCAACAACAAACCGAACTGAGAAAATGAACAGAAGCAGTGACTCAAGAGAAGGCCGTCATGAAAATAATAAAAAAAAGAAACTTTCAAGTGTCTGTAGTTCTGATCAAAGTTAGCGCTGTGGACGTTCAGGAAGACACCTCTTCCACCCCAGTCTTTGGGGAGAATGCGGACTGTGCTCGGGCACCTGCCGGCTGGTCTCAGTCTCCAACGGGACGCAGTGACACAGTCAGAGACACTCAAGACTGAAGAGCCCCTCCCCTCCTGTGGACGCTCTGACACCACCTAGCTCTCGGCACACCCTTGCTTCGGAAAAGACGTAACTGAAAATACAGCTTTTCACTCTTCTCATTAAATAAACTACCACAAATAATTGGCTTGTGCAACATATGTGACAGCTTGACAGTGTTTGGTCTTTAGAAGACGGTGTGTTCCACACGTGTGTGCACAGGGTACCCGTCCATGGAGACACAGGCTCCGTCTCGCTCGCGCCGGGTAGCAGCCGGCACGTCACGCTCTCGGCTCACCCCACACCAGACGCTCCAGCGGCCTCCCTGCATGTGCGCACATCACTTAGCTGTGAGTCACTACTTAGGGGCAGTCCAGAGCTGAGCTTTTACTGGGGATGGTCTCCAATGAAACGGGTATGAAATGCCAGCTTGTCCCACACTCAGCCAGACCCACTCTGACCCACTCTGCTGACCCTCCCAAAACTGTGACTGTTAAGTCCCATGATCAACATGTCAAAGGCCAAGCGGCCCAGAACCCATGATCAGTGGCCAAAACAATCGGGTAAAGAAGGGCCAACGGTGTCCCTCTCCCCTCCTGTGACCTCTGAACCCCACTCCGACCTGCTAAGTTAGGAAAAACGCTGTTTCCATCCTCAAAGACATCATTATTTTGAACACGAAACTATTAAACATAAATGTAATTGATGTTTTTAAGTAATAAAACAAAGGAAACCATCAACAAAACAAAAAGGCAGCCTACTGAATGGGAGGAGATATTTGCAACTCCTGCATCTGTAAGCGTCTAATATTCAACATGTATAAAGAACGCACACAATACAATAGAAAAAAATGTGATTTTAAAAGGGGCAGTCAACCTGAACTGCCACTTTTCCAAAGAGCACACACAGGTGGCAACGGACACAGGAAAAGACACTCACCATCACTGATCATCAGGGAAATACAAAACAACACCACGATGAGACACCACCTCACGCCCGTCAAGATGGCCAAAATCAACCACACGGGAAACAACAGGTGTTGGTGAGGATGCAGAGAAAGGGGGACCCTCTGCACTGGTGGTGGGAATGCGGACCGCTGCGGCCGCTGGGGAAAACAGTGTGGGGGCTCCTCAGAAAGTTAAAAATAGAACTTAGCTTACGACCCAGCAATGCCACCTCGGGATATTTACCTGAAGAGAATGGAAAGGCTAACTTGAAAAGATATACACATTCCCATGTTCACTGCAGCACTATGTACAACCGCCCAGGTGTCCCCTCACAGATGGATGGATAAAGAAGACGTGGTACGTGTGTGTGTACATACAATATGGAATATTACTCAGCCAGAAAGATGTATGAAACCCTGTCATCTGCAGCAACATGGATGGACCCTCAGGGCGTTATGCTAACTGAATTATGTCAGAGACACAGAAGTACCGTATGATCTCTCCTATTTGTAGACTCTAAAACAAACACCCTAAGCTCAAAGGTACAGAGAATAGACTGGTAGTTGCCAGAGATTGGGGGGAGGGGGCGTGGCGGTAGGAGAAATGTAGTTGTTTTTAGTTTAAGTAAATTAAATTTTAAAAAAAACAGATTAAAGTTTTTAAGAAAGCAGTGTGATATTTATAAAAAATTACTTAGTTCAAGAAATTATTAGGCCGGAAACCAGTAAGTATTCAGACCTATGGAAGTAAGAGTGACAGGAGAAGAAAACAGTCTGACAAGCTTCTTCTAATCTCATCTGGTTGAGAAATGTCCAGATGCTTGGTCGTAACCAGATCAGCCATTTGGAAGGATAGCCAGCAGGAAAATAAGGCTTGTAATTCAGGTATTCAAACAAGTATTCAAAAAATGTGCCTGTCTTGACAAGCAACATTTTAAGTTGTAAGAGAGTAACACAAACCAGCTTTCAGTTTCCAATTTCCCATTAACCTGACATCAGGGAAAAGAAACTTGATAACTCATCTCGACTGGTGCACTCACCCATACCCCGGCCCCGCCCAGAAATGTCTACACCTCAGAGCCCAGAGAACCCTGAAAGGGTGCATCCCAGCCCATCGTAACCTCCCATAAGAAATCATTTTGAACAACTAATCCTGTGCCTTTAGGGAAACTACATTAACTCCAAATCATCTCTTGAAACTCTTTAAGTAAACATGATAACCTGTAGCTATTTTCAACTCCCTTTCGGCAAGGGATTTTTCTTTCTAGGATTTTCTAGGTAAACTGATTGGTGCTATGGACAGAGAGATTGCCTTGAGTCACGGTGCTTCAAAGGAGACGCAACCTAAGACAGTCTCAAAACAGCTCTGACATCAAAGCTCCCCCACGTCTGGGCTGCTGGGCTGAGCCCATGCAAGTCCACGAGCTTCAAAGAGCGGCCTCCTTACTAGTTAATCCTCCTGGAGGAAGAAAGGCAGGTATTATTTACCAGGGAGACGCAAACACGGTCATCTTACAGTCAGTGCAGCTTTCTCCAAACACCAGACTTAGTGTGTTGTCACTTCTTCAATGTGACTCTAAAGCACACGGTAGGTCCTCAGCACACCTCCTGAACTCAAGAATGCCTGAATCGGTCGGTTGGCGGACAAAACAAGTGCTAACAGTCAGGTGTGGCAGCTGCCCTGCCGCTGGGAGCGCCATCTAACCACCCCCAGAACGGGGCTGGGCTCCCCGACTCCCAGCACCCAATATTCAGGGTCCCTGCCCCTCGCCCCATCAGCCACAGGCATCAGGAAAACATGGAGGAGAAACACAGGAGGAGCCTGAGCATTAGCCCCAACTCCCGAGCAGGAGAGGGACCGCCGAGTCTCTGCCCTGGTCTCCCCAACACCAGAACCAGAAGGATCACCGAGTCTCTGCCCTGGTCTCCCCACGGGCGAGATGGAACGGCTCTGGATGCTACATCACATGCAGCAACTTAGGCCTAAACATCGCCTCCCATGTCACCCTCTGCAGGGTTTCCAAACCTCTTCACTGTGCAGAACGCCAGAACATCACGGTGCTCTTTATGAAATACCATGATGACTCTGCGTGACATGGCATGAAACAAGATATATTTAATTCTAGAACATAAGTTAAGAGTGATTTCATTGCAGAAAATATTATTATGTGTATATATTTTTAACAAAACTGAATCAAGGGCCTATATACCACAACAAAACACGAGCTTATGAATTTTGTATAATCATTTCAAGGTCTCGCATTAATAATAATACAACTTTCATTTGTCTTTCCAGCCAATGTTTACTAACACGAAGAAAAGACACGAATAATTTATAAAAGAAACACTAAAAACCGAGCAAATTCTATTTATTTTTCAGTGGACCTGGAAGAGACCACCTTTCCTGGGCTCAGCAGACACACACCCAGGTGGCTTGTGGGGGGTCAGAGTGCCACCGAAGCTTGATTCGAGACCATGATGCAGTCGGGGGGCTGAGACAGGGTCTGCAGCACCCAGAAGGCACCCTAGCCGAGCCCCCGGAGCCTTCCAGAGAAGCAGATCCAGGCCCCAGCCCTGTGCAGGCCACAGACAGCCAGGAAGAAGGGAAAGCCTGGGTTCCTATGGGCCCTTCCAGGCCGCCAGCAACATCAAATCTATGTGACCTCAGTCCTCTTTTCATTGGACAGGAGTCTCCAATGGCGTCTCCCAGAGGCCACAGGAGGTGCAACATTGTGACCACGTGACTGGAATGAGCGTAAAAGCCACGGTCTTCTAGTGTACCAGACATTAAAGAGATCTGTAAACAATGTAATGTCGTCCTTCTCATTTTTATTTGGGGAAATAGTTGTTTTTTTGTGAAATGTGTTATGTTAACACACAATAGTTTTATATATTTAATGCATTGATGAATATTACAAAATTCTGTCTTAAATCCTGCTGTGGTAGCGACTGATGCCTGGAACTCCTATCAGCAGAAGCTCCTTGAGATCCTCCACCAATTTTAAGAGGGTAAAAGGTGCCAGAGATCACAAAGTCTGGGCACTCGGGCTCAAAGAGACTAACCCGGGTCGCAAGCAGGCAGCTCACAGTCCACAAAGTCAGGGCGGGTTAGTCCGTGCACACTCACCACACGGCCTTAGACCCATCATGAATAGGGATTAGGTCAACTCCATTTAATGTAAGATACCAGCCGGTCACGTTGATCAGGGTCCCTTCCCTCTGTCTCAGGGAGGGGAGGGGCACTGTGTTGCCACGAACATTCAGTTCCAATTGAAGGGCCCCCAATTCCAGCTACACTGTACCGAGTGATCACAGTTTCTCAGGGTCAGATGCCCTGCAGACACCCGAAGGAGACTTTCCTTTAGTCCGAGGTCAAGCCATTAACATCTGTCCTCAAGATTTTTTCAAAAGAGTTATTTTTTCTCTGCTACATGGCAGTGAAATCTAAACTTTTTTCTTCCACCCCTCATGGGTAAAGTACCCTTGAGTACATACCCTCAATTTAGAATCTAAATTATGGAAAACTTCTATACCAAAAAAGTAATTAAATTAAAAAAAACAAATTAGAAATGTTAACAGGACAATGTAAATAATACTCCGTTTTACTCACTGATGGTTCAAAAACTACTTCACTAAAACGTTTTTTATTTATTATTTATAGCTGAATATAGTGAGAACAGTGTTAATATATGTATATATATTTTAAAACTTTGGTACGGGGCACATGGCTGGCTCAGCAATTCTTGCTGTCGAGTCTTGAGTTCGAGCCCCATGTTGGGTGTAGAGCCTACCTAAAAAAACAAAAGAGAAGTCTGGTCCTAATCTCCGTTTATTTAGGTATCAGTTTCAGTGCCTGTCACAAGGTGGGGGAGGGGGAACCTCAAGGATAAAATGTAGACGAAATAGAAGTACATCTTCAGCTGCGACACCAAATCATGACACTTGTTTGACAATTCTACCAATTGGCTGTTGGAGGTTTGCCTTCACTGTTCACTTACAATGTTAACGTGCTGTCTGTGGTGACTTCTACAGCTGACAGCATCGAGGCACACCACGCAGAGTGAAATTAATCACTCCTCACAGGCGCATGTCTAGTAAGTGGAAGAGCTAGGACTGAAAACCAGAAAATACGATTTCAAAGTCGTGCAATAGCCGTCTCTAGTAACACTTTAAAAAAATTTTTTTAACTGTTTTTATTTATTTTAGAGAGAGAGAGAGCATGAGCAGGGGAGGGTCAGAGAGAGAGGGAGACACAGAATCTGAAGCAGACTCCAGGCTCTGAGCCGTCAGCACAGAGCCTGACGCGGGGCTCGAACCCACGAACCGTGAGATCATGACCTGAACCGAAGTTGGACGCTTAACCAACTGAGCCATGCAGGCGCCCCTGTAGTAATACTTTTAACCTCTCCCGATATGTTAATTTCTGAATATTCACAGACACCCTATGTTGACGTGTAACACTCTCTCAGTTGCGGTGTCATCGTTTGTTTGCAGCCCCATCACAGGAAGGGAAGTTTAAATGATTCCATCATAAAATGTTTTCTCTGTTCACTCAAATTCCAAGGAAAACCAAGTCAGACAAATGGGAAAAGGCCTAACGTGAAATATTTATGACGTTTTAAAACTAGAACAAAGGAAACATACAGAAAATATTTTTCTCTATTCACAAAGTCACAAGAGAAGACTTTAGCCCCTTCATATTAACCTGCAAATGTGCAATATTTCTTCTTCCCTCTCTGGACAAAGATACTTTCTTTTTTAAATTTTTTTTTTAATGTTTTATTTATTTTTGATAGAGAGAGAGACAGAGCATGAGAGGGGGAGGGGCAGAGAGAGAAGGAGACACAGAACTGGAAGCAGGCTCCAGGCTCTGAGCTAGGTGTCAGCACAGAGCCTGACGCGGGGCTCGAACCCACGAACATGAGATCTGACCTGAGCCGAAGTCAGATGTTTAACCAACTGAGCCACCCAGGCGCCCCTGGACAAAGATACTTTCAATGGAACACAGACAAGACAAGAGCCCACCAAACTCAAGTCTCCCCCTGCCGCCTCTGCCGCAGAGCTCCTCCAAATCCCCCAGTCCCTACGGTTCTATGCGCCTATGCGCGAGAGAGAAGCAGCTGCTCGGTGGTTCCAGTGACTGGAACAGCCGTCCAGAAGGGAAGGAACATTCACGTGCCTGCAAGCAGGAGTTACATTCACAGGCTAAATCTTAAAAGAGGAGAAAAGCCAGTGAAAAATAACGTTATTATGTTTATTTGCAATCTTCCATGGTTTGCAGTGTACATGTATTTTATCTCACAACATGAACACAATGGTAAAGAGATCACAATGGAAAATATTAAGAAATCCTGAAACTTTTCCACATCAATCTCAGAAAGAAGTCAGGTTCCTCGTATGCTCACGTAATGCTCACAAGCAAAGTTCCTTTAAAGATTTGTCAAGATTCTAATTCTATAGAAAAGAATGTATTTGCCGTTTTTCTAAATGCTAATTGTTAAAGTCCTCGCCTCAAAACTTCTTTTTTTTTAAGATTTTATTTTGTAAGCAACCTCTATACCCAGTGTGACCCTTGAACCTGAGATCAAGAGTCCTACACTCCACGGCAGGGTCAGCCAGGCACCTGTCAAAAGTTCCATTTTAACTGCCTTCTTACATGTTTTAATTTGGTAAAATACTCTCATTTTGTGTGTACATGTTGGATACACAAACTCACATAAGCAAGTATGAAGGCGCTCACCCAAAAATCTGTGCCAGTCTACTCTTTCCAAAATAGGAATATTTTTTGTGTCCCTTCTCAAGTTGAGAATTAAAGACTGTCAAAGCAGTATTTTTCCTTTAAACCCAAGCTAAAAGTACAAACAACCTGCACAAACCTTCAGGCATAACAACGGAAAATACTATGTTGCTAATTTTGTAGTCTCCAACTATACCCCTGATGCCAGTCAGCTTTGTCGACAAATCCATCACGAGCAGCAAACCCGGCTCTTACCTCACCACTGTGAGGAGAACTTCGAGAATAAAAATAAAAGAACGTTTCTGAACGTCCTGTTCCTTCGTGAAAATCCATCAATGTGAGAAACTGAGATGTTTCTTCGTCACTGACACGAGAGCGTACAGACAGGTCCAGTTTTCTCCAAGTCTAGTGCAAGCCGACCTTGCTACACGCAACACTTTTCTACAACTCTTCTAGGCGCGGAACTTCAGGACGAGCACCCCCCCGAGTTCCAGCAGCGCTCCCCACGGTCAGGAAGGCCGCACCTTCAGCAGAATTGTCTGCGTTCTGCGCACACAGAGGAGCAGGCGCCCTCTCCCGAGGAAACTCAGGACTTGCCCGTGGGCAGCAGTCTGTTCCTGCTACGGAGGCCGAGGCGGGCTGCGTTCGCTGGCCGGGAAAGCTCACCGGGAAGTGAGGTCAGGGAAGTACCATCCACTCTCGTTCTGGTCACACAAGCGGCACAGGCCACTGAAGAAAAACGGGACCGCACGGAAAAGCGCCAACAGTAAAACAACGATCACCTGCGACCCCAAAGCCCGAATACGCTCTACCATCCTGGCACATGATTTCCAGTCCTGTTTCCATGCCCGTGTTTCCCTCTTGAAAACAGAACAGAGACTGTGCTCTCTGCTTCCTCCCCACTTAGTAGAAGCAAATTCTCAAGTTTAATTTCATAAGTATAAACTGGAACGGTTGCATAATACTCTTATCACATAGATACCTCATAATTTATTCAAACACCCCCTAATAATCATTTAGATTGCTTCTGATTTTTATTATTTAAAAAACCTCAATGAATTACCTTTATACATGACTTTTTTGCATATGTATTATTATTTCCTTAAAACTCCCAGAAGTGGCATCTTGATACATATTATAAAGCTGCTTTCTTATCCATTCTGCCCACCTATACCCCACAAGCAATGCATGACTGTTCATTCGACAAATCTTCAACAACATGAAGTGTTAAAATATATTCTGTGAAATCTTAACAGTTGAAAACAATATTTCATTTTAAATTTACATTTCTTTGGTTACCTGGGAAAGTAAATCTTTTTTATTTATATATATATACTAGTAATATATATGTCTTCTTTGGTGAATTGCTCTTTTGTCTATTAAAAATTTGTCTTTGGAACACCTGGAAGGCTCAGTTAATCGTCACACTTGAGTTCGGCTCAGGTCACGATCTTGTGGTTCCTGAGATCAAACCCCCACCTCACGCACTGCATGGAGCGTGGAGCCTGTTTGGGATTCTCTCTCTCCCTCTCTCTGCCCCTCCACCACTCATGCTTGCATGCACTATCTCAAAATAAATAAACTTAAAAAAAGAATTTGATCTTATTAATCTCTTTTTTAAGAATTTGTATTTCATGGATATCGATCTCACCATTTTTAGTGAAATTATAAAATTACTAGTTTGCTTTTTGTCTTCTTTGGTTGATAAGTTTTACATCCTAAAAAATGACCTTATGTTTAAAATATATACTTCGTTATCTATAGGGGAAAACGTAGACAGCTGCATTTTACAGAAATTAAATATTTTATAAAATACAAGTATTCCATACATAATTTCCTAAATTTTTTTTATCAGTCGTTCCAGTCATCACACAGTGCCACATGAGGTCACTAAAACCCAGGCCGCATTTCACTCTCGTCCCTATCACAGCCTCCTCCTCCGGCGCTGCTCTCCTCCGTCCTCAGCAACCAACGCCGCTCATGCTCACGTACGACCGACAGGCATCAAGCACTGGACATTTTTTTTTAGGGGAGAGAGAGAGCACAGGCAAGCAGGGGACAGGGACAGAGGGAGAGAGACTCCCAAGCAGGCTTCACACTCAGTGACGAGCCTGACGCAGGGCTCAATCCCACGACCCTGGGTTCACGACCTGAGCCAAAATCAAGAGGTGGGTGCTCAACCGACTGAGCCACCCAGGCGCCCCTCCCTTAAAGATCTTTTGAAGAATTAAAAAGAACATTGAAATAAAGGTTTTGTTTTCAAAAGTAAGTAAACTTAGAAAAAGTGTAACATGATATTTCCACACGACCTTAGAGTCTACAAAAACGCTTTATCCGTAACGTGCCGTGGTGCTCGCTGTAGGCCCTCCCTCTCCTGTCGGGTCTCTGTGCGGAGATCAGGACGCACCATACAGCCGGCTGTCCCCCTAGACACCTTCCGGTCACACCCACTGTGCCTCCTTGTGAAGCCACATGTCCATCCCTGAGCATAACGAAAGCCAGAGTGAACCTTGGAGCCAACCAAGCATTAAATTTAAGGACTCCGGGTTAGAAATAAATAAAAAGCATCAGCCAAAAATGTGAAGTTAAAAAAAAAAACGATGCAAATCAACTTACTCAAAAAGAAATTACATTCACATCACAACGCTCAGATGCTGCTTTAACTTGCATCTAGGCTAGCTTTAAAACTGCAACCCCCTGAGGACAAAGGTATGTGGGGTGACAAGGTGGGGGCGACTTTCCAGACATTAAACACATTAGGGGTTTAATAATATTTTTACTACACCTTTAAAACACCCTCTAACCCAGAAGTCCCATTGCCGCAGTTTTCCCTATGACTAACCTCAAAGTTTGTCAAAACAACAGAAACAAGGACTTTTGCTACACCATCTGGGTATCTGAGGAAGAGGAGGAAGAGAAGGAGAAAACAGAAATAAATTCTCCATCAACAGGGGACCAGTTAAATAAAGGTCCGTTCCTATAATAGAATTTTATGGTAAATCTTTATTTAAAAGTGTTTATCTTTGTACTTCTATGTGTTTTTAAAATTTTTTTAAATGTTTATTTTTGAGAGAGAGAGAGAGAGAGAGGCAGGCAGAGAGAGGGAGACCAGAATCTGAAGCAGACTCCAGGCTCTGAGCTGAGCTATCAGCCCAGAGCCCTACAAGGGGCTAGAACTCCCACGAGATGACACCATGACCTGAGCTGAGTCAGATGCTTAATCAAGTGAGCCACCAAGGCACCCCCTGTGTGGTTTTCTGGTTTTAATTTACACTTGAAGTCCTTAGTTCTTTCCTTTCCCTGAAGGTTCTCAGAATGAGTCAGTTCCTTAGCAGCCTTTAACTTGATCAATGAGATTTATTTCTTTTGTTACCTGGTTTCTGAAGCCCAGCCCCCACCGTCTCTCCTCCATCTCCGGCCCCCTCCTTATTCCTGGAAGAAACTCCTGAAATGGCTCAGAAGCCAAGTGTAGCACGTCCACTGTGGGGGGGGCGGGGCGCAGAACAGGAACTAGCACACCAATAAAACTGTCCCCCCATCCCCCCGCCCTGGGACACACTGCACGGGGCTTTGGGCATACTCGTGAACCCTCAGCCAGCATCTGTTTAACTCATTAATGTGTAGAAAACACTTGAAACATTAATGTATTAAACTTTTCGTCTGGCGGTGAGAAAGGGTAGGCATAGCGTTGGTCATTTTGGTAATGGTGGTTATACCCAAAGGAATCCATTCAAAATACTGTTGAGTTCCTTGATATTTTCACTATCTATCTTGGGCTTTACCTTTGTGCTTGTACAACAGTGTAAACTGAAGAATCTGTACAAGATAGTGACCTTCAAGGGAACAGATACTGGGCAAAAGGACTAACGGAGGACCAGAACTCTCTTCCAATCGCGCTAATGTTGGAAAAAACTACCCACTGGTTTGTGGATGCAGCTTCTGCCTCTCAATTCTCGTCTTGTTTTCAGCAGCGATCTACACTGATGACACTGAGCCACCCAGCTATCAATCAGTAGGACCTCCTAACAACATCCCGTTGTTTACAGCTGTTTCCAAACTATCCCTCAAGAATTTCTTCTGTTGGCCCTGATTTTAAGGGACCCGAGTTTACCCATCAGTGTCTTGCACAGACTGCTCTTCTCATACTCCAAGTTACCCAGTTGGGCATTCAGGGCGCGGCAGACCTGGCTGTACCTTCATCCCCTGCCCTTTGGGCACTGACCAGCCCCTCCCCCAGACTTCTACTCTATTCCCCTGCGTCCTCACAGCAACTCCTACCAGCCTGTACCCTCCTGCAGCACTTCCGGGCTCTTCTTTCCGGCTGGACTGCTCTACCCTCTTCTTCACTGAGCTCCTGCTTTCCGCAGAGCCCACCCCTAAGGCACTTCTCAGGGAAGCCTTTCATGACCTCCCCCATCAGCTCACGTCTCCCCAGCCCATCCTAGTCAGTTTGGAGGACTGGAACATCCTAGGCTGTAGGGCTTACAGAACTCCCACCAATTTCTCACATTCTGGAGGCCGGAAGCCCGAGACTAGCATGCCAGAATGGAGGTCTGGTGAAAGCCCCCTCTTGGCCTCCTCACACGGGAGAGGGGGTGAAGCAAGATGTCCCCTGTCTCTTACTGGAGCACAAATGCCATGCAGAGGACTCCCCCCTCAAGACAGAATTACCTCTTAAAGACCCCCTCTTCAAATAGCATCACACTGGGGCTTTCAACATATGAATATGGGGGGGGCACAAATATGAAGTCCATAATGTGCCCCGTTAGAGGGATCACAGTACCTTGCACTTGTCCTTCAAGACAGAGATTACAGGTGTTATCAATATGTGTCTAGCTGATGAGCTGACCTCTTTCTCCCCCACTAGACTCTAAAGCACCTGCTGCTGCTCAGACTTTATTCCCAGCACTTTTGCACCAACAGCTACAAAAGGCACTTTAGGCAAGTATTAATTCCTACCAAACTGTCACAGAGATATCGTTTTCCCTATTTTATTTGTTTTAGTGTTTATGTATTTATTTCGAGGGGGGAAGGAGGAGAGAGAGAGACTGAGACAGAGAGAGACAGACAGAGAGAGAGAGAGAGAAAGAGGGTGGCAAAAACACAG
The DNA here is from genome assembly GCA_004023785.1 of Mungos mungo. Lineage (NCBI taxonomy): Eukaryota > Metazoa > Chordata > Mammalia > Carnivora > Herpestidae > Mungos > Mungos mungo. The sequence continues at coordinate 4,346 of PISW01014771.1, read as the reverse complement.
GGAGACAGAATCCTAAGCAGGCTCTACGCTGTCAGCACAGAGTCCGACCTGGGGCTCAAACTGATGAACCGTGAGATCATGACCTAAGCCAAAACCAAGGGTCAGACACTTAACCTACGGAGTCGCACAGGCGCGCCAGCCCTATTTTAGAGATGAGGTCACAAACTCAGAGTAGTAAAGCGGCCAGCACAGTGCTCAGAGGAAAAACCAGTTCCTCAGACTCCAGAAGCCACTCTCTCTCTCTCTCTCCCTCCCTCCGTGTCTCTCTCTCTCTCTCTCTACTCCCTCTCTCTGCACATTCTCACCTCTCTCCCTCTCCCTCTCTCCTGCTTTTACAGCAACTCAAATATCTACCTTCACTTCTGTGCATGTGAAAGGTTTCAAACCTAAGGAGAAAAAGAGACTAATACAATGAGTGCCTCTGCCATTGCTTCCCAGCTTTATAGAAATCTTTATATTTATTTTGTCTTCTCTGCCTTTTTCTTCATGAACTATTACAAGGAAAGTGGGTTCCCCCATGGAACAGTCTGTGACCCCGTTCCTTTTCTTCACTCCAAAGACATGACGGCTCCTCTGAACCCGGGGTTTGCATTTCCGCTGGTCTGCGTGCCTGCGGGGCGCCGTGGCCCCGCACCAGCGCTCCCACTTTTTACTTATACTGCACCCCCTCCACAAACTCAGGAAACCCCAGGAAGGGCCTCATCTCTCTCAGCGCCGTGACCACTGCACCTCAGCCTGATGAAGGGCTCTCGTAACAACTTCATCTGAAAAGCTACCATGGGAATTGAGTTACTTCCATCTCTTAAAACGTAGAAAGATCAAGGAGAAGATGAGACTTCTGTGTTTTTCTCTCTATATTTATTCCGCCCTGTGTAACATGGTCTAAATCAACTAACCCTTCAAGTTAGGAGCGTTTATATCAGCTGGTCAAGGTTGCCGCAGGTTTCCCTAACTCCTTGGAGAGAAAGAACTCCCTGCTGATGTGCAATGTTTGAATCAGGTCTTGGCTACACTCTCATGGTCTTTTAAGATGCTAACTTTGTACTACTTTAATGAAAAAGTAAAAGCCTGCCACAAGACCAACTGATAATACTGCACAGACCTTAGCCAAGAAAAGCATTAATGTTTTGTTTTCTCTGTCCCAGATACACTCAAATTGGTACTGGTATGTTTCTTAGAGTTTTTAAATTGACTAGTGTTGAAGTTTTACATGAATAATGGCTTTGTTAGTACTACATAAAACCTATGACTAGCAAACTTCCAGAAAGTATTTAGATTCAAAAATATTTTTTCTTTAATTAGTAACTGTGACTTAAAACAAACAAACATCTTCAGACCTGAGGCGTCCCTGCTGTTGGAAAATTACAAGGGTATCTGCACTCATCCGGGGTTGTTGAAGGCTCAAAGCCTTAGAACTTATGAAAACCTGCAAAATGCAAAGAGTTTACTTTGTTCTCTTTTTAAATAAAAATTGCAATTGCACTAGGCAATTCATTTCTTGACAAGAGGAAGGTTTGAGTCTTAATTAAATCATGGGTGTGAGAATTTATTAGCCTTGGTTTCACATGGAAACATCATTCATCTTTCATTAGTAAATATACCACCTTAATCAGCTCACTGATAAATACGACAGATTATGAAGTAAAATGAGATGAAAATGCTTAGAATCAAGAATACAAGCATTTGGAAACTTTGATCTTAAGGAAAGCACAACTGAAAATTATCCTCACGATGTTCTTTTCTGACTGTGCTATTACTGAAGAATTTTGGTGCATTAGAAACCGTCCAAGTCGAGTCAATCAGGACACAGGTAATCTGTGTACTTCTTCTGTGGGTGTAAGGACTCAGATCTGATTCAAGCTTCTCCTCTGACCTTGAAGGCCTAAGTGTCAGCTTCTCAGACACCTTTAACATTTCTAAGGGCGGGCCTAAAGATGGAGGTTGTAAGATAATCACCTATTGCTTTAGACTAGTCATGCCCTATGTGAGGGTCCTGGGCCCACTCTGATTGGTCAATACTCTAAATGTTGTGATTGGCTCCCACTATGTATGGTTAAAGTTACTGCCAGTATTGATAGGGGGTAGGGAGTGGATCACTGTGCCTGTGTCGCCTTTTCATGCAATGCCCCCTTCCTAAAAAAGCCCCTATCCTGCCATGTTCGGCACTCTCTCCACGTGGATCCAGTGTATTGGTGGAGTCTGTAAGCCCGAGCTTATAAGCCCGTAATAATAAAGCCCTTTGCTTTTGCATGCATGACTTGGTCTCCCGGGTAGTCTCTGGTTTTTGGGGGTGATATTGGAAACTTGGGTATTACATGGGAAATTTCACTAACTGACTTCAATTTAAAACAAAAAACAAAAAACAAAAAAACCCACTACCAACAACCTAACTTCGCTCCAGCAGCTCAGACACTGAACTTGGAACAAAAGAAAAGGTTCCGCAGGAGGAGCCAAGATGGCGGAGAGGAAGGGGGCTCTGTAAACTTCGTCTGCCCCATCCATCGAACTGAGAAGGATATTACTCTTATCTGCAAGAGCGGAAGGAGAAAATACGGACTCCAGAAGGAAGAGAACCTGAAGGATACCTGAGTGAGTGAGTGCGAACTGGGGAGATTGGAAAACGGGCCAGCCCGAGACGGGCAGGGGAGGTGGCAGCCCCAGCCCAACGCGGGGCAAGTGTGCAGAGCCCAAGAGACAAAGGGAAGAGACAGAGAGACTGAACACGCTCATAATACTGTCTCTGGGGAAGAGGTAAAGAACGCTTAACCGCACTTGGAGAGAGAAGCTCACTCCATAGATAACTGCTGGGTGGCCTAAATCCCGAACCCAGGTGGTGCAAGGGAAGGAACAGCTTCCAGCCCAGCGCCATCTTGGCAAGGAGTCGGTGACCGCTGTAGCAGCGGTGTCAGGGGTGCTCACTTCGACCTCGGTTTTGGGAGTGGGAGCACACACCTCATTTCCATAGCGCATCTCGCCCCAAGCATTGGCCGTGCGAACCCTGAATCCCGGGTGCCAACAGGGAAAAAATAGCCCCCACCTCTGCGTGATCCCGGCAGAGAGTTGGCGGCGGTGGAGACCTGGGTGCAGGCACAGGCTGCAGGAGCTCCCAGCTCATTTCTAGCAGCTCCCGATAGCTACGCCCTCATTCCTCCCCCACGCTAACGCAATCCCCTCTGGGGGTTGGGTCGGTGACAGCACACAAACTTCACCTCCTGCTGTGCATCTCTCCTCAGGCAGGGGCAGCCTAAATCCCAGCCTGAGCCCAGACAAACCGATTCCTCCCCCTAAAAAGCCAGCAACCAAAACAAAAACATCTCATCTGTGGTAGCATAAAAAGTGCATGGACTGGAACTTTGAACCGAGGCGGGCCTGGAAAATAAACTCAACCATGCTCAACCACGGCAAAAGGAGATCTGACTCATTAGAGTGGCCTACAGTTCCCTAATTCAGCAGAGCTTGGCTTGCCACCTATCTAATCTCTGCAGACACCAAGGCTGAGCCTCTGAGAGCAGCCTCCAAGACCTATCACATCAAACCACGCCTATCCACGAGGGGGAGCTGCTGTTTTATGTTGTTGTTGTTTTTTGCTTTGTTTATAATTTTTTTCTTTTTTTCTTCATTTTTTTTTTCTTTTCACCATTTTCTGTACGTATTTTTTATTATTATTACTTTTTTTTTACTTAAACTTTTTAAAATTTTTACTCCTCATTTTCCTTTCTTCTTTCTCCCCTCTTTTTTCTTTTTTTCTTCTTTACCTTCTTACAATCCAGATATATTCTCCTATATCTCATCCCTACCTCTCCCCTCAACTGGTCATACACTTTTACTGTCCACTGTCCTTTGTTGTCTCTGACCCCCTTTATTTATTTTTTCTTTTTTTTCTTTCTTTTTCTTTTCTTCTTCTCCTCTTTTCGTCTCTTTCCTCTCCATTCTCTTTATTTTCTTTCCCTCTATTAATGTGTTTGTTTGTCTGATTTGTCTGTGCGTTTGTGTGTTACTGTTCCCTCTGTGTCCTTCTTAGGGCTACACCAATAAACAAGCCAAAGTGTGCATGACAGTGAGTCCCAAATATTGCTGAGTAGGGAAATAAAATATTCAAAGACACAACAAGAGAAACTGAGAGACACCATTAAAAGAATATTTCCTAAAATGACAGGCCCTGGACAGTCAATAAGCCTCCTTTAACAGAGAAATATTAATAGGTGCACAGTGCACAACGAGCTTTCTAAAGGTGACAAGAGACAGAAAACTAGCAAAAATGACAAAACGAAGGAACTCTCCCCTGAAGAACCTCCAAGAGGAAGTCACAGCCACAGAACTGCTCAAGACAGATCTAGACAACATAC